>ML663573.1:3934551-4078168 GCA_007570785.1 Antilocapra americana
GGTTTATTTCGATTTTCCCAATGAGATCAGCATTTAGGATTGCAATTGACATGTGAAAAAAATGCAGTTTTTGTGTGGGGCAATTTGCAAGCTCAGTTTGCTGTAAGATTCTTAAAAATGCTCCAGATTTGTATGTTGTCAAAAACTTCTAACCATTTGTTGGCAATCTGGAGATACTTTTCAAGCTAAAGTGGATCATCTCACCAACATTTATAAAATTGTATAAAATCATATACCATTACATATTAAAAGAACTTGATAATCATATAGAATCCTGGAATCTCTAGAATTCATAGCATAGAATAACTTTAAAGACAATAAGGACCAATTTCCCCATTTTATAGGTAAGGAAAGTTAGTACTAGGAACTTGTCCCAGGTCACAGAACTCAGCTAAGGGCACAGCCAAAACAGGCGCTCAGATTTTCTGGCTCTTAGTTCATTGCTTTATTTTTCAAGTGTTCTTAGTATTCGAGCTTCTAGATCTTCCAGTATAGGTTTCAGTTGGGAAATCTTCAAAGGCATAGACTAATTATAATATCTAATAAAGGGAGGATTCCCATTCCCAAATACAATACCTTGTTGAAATAGGCAGGTGATAAATGTTTGCTGGATGATGAATGGACGAGCTAGTTGAAAGCTTACTTATTTAAAGTAATTATTTGATATAGCACAGACCGAAGTCCTTTGGAGTCCATTATAGTGGAGTTTGGCCCATGTGTTTGTATTTCTTAAATTCAATAACAGTGTTGGATAAACCTGATGGAGGAGATGGGTAGGAATTGCTTTCTATAAAAGCAGCCAGAACTCCTGACCCAAGAGGCATCAGTAGAAAACCTAAGGGTTTGGAATCAACAGATCTGTTCACAAACTAGCCTTCTTCCTGGTAACCTTCAACATCACCAACCTCAGTTTCTTTCTGGAACCTCGTGAGTCTCAGAGTTGGTAGAAGGGGCAAGTGAGCTCACACATATGAAAGCACTTTGCAAACTTTAGAACACCGAGAAGTAAGAAGAATTAGAATCTGTGGCAGGAAGTGCCTCCCAGGCACTGTGCTGAGCTCTCTGTATATCACCCAGTTTATCCCTCTGAGTAGAGCAGCAAGGCTCTTATGGAATGAGGAGGAAACCAAAGCCTAAACAGCTATCCCACTACCCTTCCACATGGGGTAAGTCTTTGGTGACCCCTGAAATGCTTCCCAGGTGGTGCTGGTGGTAAAGAACCAGCCTGTCCCTGTGGGAGATGTAAGAGATGTGAATTCAATCCCTGGGTTAGGATATCCCCTGGAGGAGGGAATGGCAATCCCGCCCGGTATTCTTGCCCAGAGCCCCATCCAAAGAGAAGCCTGGTGGGCTACAGTTAGTGGGGTTGCAGAGAGTCAGCACTGATACACACAGGAATGGTTTAGGATTTCCTGGTGGCTCAGACAGTCAAGATTTGCCTGCAATGCAGAAGACCTGGGTTCAATCCCTGGGTCAGGAAGATCCCCTGGAGAAGGGAATGGTGACCCACTCCAGTATTCTTGCCTGGAAAATCCCATGGACGGAGGAGCCTGGCGGGCTAGAGTTCGTGGGGGTCGCAAAGAGTTGGAGGTGACTGAGTGACTAACAGTGCAGAATGTATTGAGTATGAAGGTCAGTAAGAGAATTGCACATAGAAAAGAAAGACAAGTGAGGTAAAGGCAGGTGTGGCGAGTGGGTTTAAGAAAAGCAGATAGGCAGCAAAGTGATCAGTCATAACTGGGCATATGGTCACAGGCAGTGTGGATAAGGTGGTGCAAACACGCAAGGGGACAGAATCCTGAGATTTGAAGGGGGCAGGATGGACTTGGCAGGTAAGAGTGCACGTGGCAGTGGGTTCCGCTAAGAACATTCCCAGACCTCACATCACAACCTCAGAAGTGCTGAGGAGAAGGTTGGCCCGCGGGGGAGCCGTCACACAGGAAGTCACCCCACTGAGATTTGAGCCTGTCTGTCTCTGACTGTGTTCCATCCTCTCTCAACTGTTCACGTGCCTGTAACTGTAAAGGAATCGAGGAGTTTTAATGAAAACAGAATCTGAAAGCTTTTATGTGTTCAGAATTTTAAGAAAGAACAAAAAGTGCCCTATCTGAAGCTCTCCCAACAGACTGAGGCCAGCAGACGCAGGCTGGTGCCCGAGAAGGTTCCTTGCCAGGAGCGTCTAATGTGTTTCCTATCTTGGACTTGGTCTGGTCTGGGATCCAGCCCACTCCTCCCCGGGCGTCCTGTCCAGCTGGAAGTGGGTCTGCTTTGTTTCCAGTTAGGAGGTTTGCAAATTGAGGAACAGAATCTGGGCCGCAGCTTGCATTGTGTTGTCAGTCGCGTTGGGTTACAAGGTTTCTCTTAAATCCACTGGTTACATTTCTGAGCCTGTTTCTTGGACATGGCTCTTCAAGAGTTCCCATTACTAAGTGATTCCTTTGCATTGGGAATAAGGTGGAAACCTAGAATTTTGGATTTTGGCATCAATAGTTTGGGAAATGGCATAGTAAATAAGCTTGGAAAGCTTCTCAAACTGGTGAAAGTTAAGGATTTCCAAAGTCCTTTAAAGGGTCTTTATAGAGATGAATTTTTGTGCAACATTTTTTTTTTTTTAATTCAAAGTAATTTTTTGCCTTGTGAAGAGTGTTCTCTGTGTTAGGATTTTCATCTACAAGGAAGCTGACAGCAGTGCTTTCTTCATAGAAGATCACTTGGAGACTTGAGAGGTGAATGAAGTAATTAACATAGGGTGCTTTAGAAACATGCCTGCCAGGATGAGAGTTGGGGAAGTGTTAGTTCTTCCTTCCCTGTGGACAGGATTGGCTTTATCAAATGACGTGTAACAAGGATGGTGAGTATGGAGCTGTGAGTTGGGCTGCAAAGAGGAGGCCACAATCCACCTGTTTTCCATCGCCTTGCGTCTCTCTGTCCTTCCCTTTGATGGTTCTTCCCTGTTTGGCCAACTATTCCTCATCATTCATTGAGACTCAGCAAAGCCTTTTCTCGGAGAATGATGTACGCTGTCTTGTGCTTCGAGGCACTTTGTATGTGGTCTGTATCAGCTGTGGCACTCACTGTGAGATATTTAGTTGTGGGTGACTTCTCCATCACATGGGGAGGGCTTACTTTCTTTTTGTACCTCTTCCAAGGCCAACATGGTGCCTTAAAGGCCATTCTTAAATATGTACTGTTCATATGTATAAGAACATAAGGAGGACCATATCTGGAATACACTGAAATGAATGTGGGATCAGTGCTACCATATGAAGGCATGAAGCCTTGATGAATGTTAGCCAAACCAGAAACTGAAATATTTACTCATTAAATGGGTCCGTTTTGAACTTTCCCTCTGGAAGATCCTAATCATTCTATGGAACTACAGTCATCGGTTGTAATGCTCCCTTCATAACTGTCTGTTGAATTTCTTGATGGGAAGTGCACTGCAAGTCATGTGGGGAAATAACTTCATTGTACATAAGATGTGGAAGATGAGGAATACCACAGAATGGATCCATTCATTAAATATACTCCCAACCCCCGAGAGAAGCTCACTTTAAAAAAAGTGTCTTCTGTATCAGAATTTTGTTATTATAACTAGAGAGCACCAGTTTCCTCCAGCCCCCAGGCTCACTTCCCATGTCATCCTTCTGAGGCTCTCCCTGGTCTTTTCTTTACCCCTCATCTTTTCTTGAAATGTTACCACTCTGTCCTCACCGTTTTTGGAATATATCTTGTGAATGGCTGTGTTGTCAAACAGTGGTTGAATGTGTATCTGCATCCTTAATCCCTTGTCAGTTGGAGTCCTTGTTAATAACATAAAAGTGATCAATCCATAAGGTTTACTTTTTGAAGTGTTTTGGAACATACATGACTTTTATCAGTGCCTTCACTTTTCTCCACTCTGATAAGTGTGTATCTTTTAACGGTTTAAAAGATACTGGTATGTGTTTGTTTGAATGATTCTTGGTATTGTCCAGTCAGAGGTAATAATCATGCCTATATTGGAAAAAAAAAAACTAGAGTTCTGGGTTTTGGATAGATTTAAGAGCTCTGCATTTGGATAGTTTTGCCAAAAATAGCTGTGTGATCTTGAACCAAACAAGACATTCTCTCTGGGTTTCTGTTTTCTAATTTGCAACTTTGGTGGCCAGGGAAGTCACATTGGACTAAATGACTTTTTGAGATCCTGTCAGCTACAAAACTCAATGATTCTGTGCCACGATAGGTTATAAGAAAGCAGAAGAAAAATGTATGAAAATTTAAAAATAGTACTTATATTATGCTATTATGCTCACTAGCATTTGAGCTTTTCTAGATGACAGGTAACCATCGCCCAGCACTAGTAAGGAAGATAGGATCTGGGAACCTGCTGAGTCTTGGTATATCCAGAATGTGTAATTAGACATTAGTAGGAGGTAATTACCTGTGATCTTGGGGGCTGTGGATAATATGGATTTCAAAGCCTCTGGAATTGGATGGAGGGGAATTCAGTGTTGAAGAATGAATGCAAAATAAACAGAGATCAGTGCTGCAATGAAGATAAAGATTTGGAGAGCAGGGCAGGCATAGAATATATGTAAACAAAGTCACCATGTAGAATACATATAAACAGAGGAGCCGTGTAGGATAGAGGCAGAACAAAGTAGCCACATAGAATATATGTGGAGCAGAATAGCCGCATAGAATAGATACAATCAGAGTAGCCACATAGAAGAGATGTAGCACAAAGTTCTCAGGTAGAATATACGTAGAAGGTCTATAAGTTGGGCCAAGGTAAAGCTATAGGAGAATGTTGATAAATGATGGCACTACTGAGTCTTAATAGGACAGACTGTGAAGAGAAGCCAGAAGAGACTTTAGAGAGAATGGCCAAGCCTTGTTACCATCTCTTCCCGATGGAGAAAGCCAGTGATGGGAGTTCTCAAGCTTGAATCTGTATAAATATTCCTTTGGGAGCACAGGTTCCTGAAAGTCACTCTGAGATGATGTTTCTGGAGGTTGAAGGTGCAGTTATGGAAGCACATCGAGCTGTGGCTGGTGGCTCTTTGCTTGTACCTCGACAGACTCTGCCCTTAGAGGAGACTTGTACTCTTAGGACACTTGACTTGGAGGGGGGACATGGAGAGCCAAACCCAGGTCTTCTTTCCCTACGTCTTTCGGCTGCAGGATTCTCATATGACATGACTTGTATAAAGTTGTGTGTACCTAACCATGCCGGTTAACTTTTGCCAAGGTTGGGCAAGAGATCTGGAGGTTATCCACAAAGAAATGCAGTACAGTTTTACTTACTTCAGATTCATCCATATGTGGTTTGCCAGGCATCAGTGGTAAAGGACCTGCCTGCCAGTGCAGGAGACACAGGTTCGATCCCTGGGTCAGGAAGATGGATCCCCTGGAGGAGGAAATTCAACCTGCTCCAGTATTCTTGCCTGAAAAATCCCGTGTGAAGGAGGAGCCTGATGGGCTGCCATCCATAGGGTTGCAAAAAGTTGGACATGATGTTGTGGCTAAACCAAGAAAACAAATTTTTAGAAAGGAACTCAAGGGCTCTAAAGAAAAAATGTTAATATATTAATTATAAGCATATTAATAGTGTGTTAATTATAAGATATTAATAATGAAAGGTAGTAGGGAAAATTTCAGTCTACATAGAACCATCTAAACATTTTGTAATAACTATGAACAAGGAAGCATTTTTACCTTTTCAGTAAGCTATTTTCTAAGAAATACTAACAGGCAGTGTTTTGCTTAGTTCCATTTCAGTTTTCTGTGTAATTGGAATTTTAATGACTTATCTTTAGAAATTTCAAGATGTCACTAAATCCAACTACAATAAGTTCTACCTTGGCTGTTAGTCTAAATGTGTGAGGAAATGGAATCCAGAAGGATGTAGATATTACTGGAGGTTTGGTGTGTGTTGAGAGGAGAATGTCATTGCAGTATGGCATTTTCTGAAAAGCTATCTGTCATGGAAGCTAAATTTTGATGGCTTCTATATCTCATTAGTTAGAAAATTCACTAAAACTCGAATGATACATACAGAGCTGGCAGCCAGCACTTGGAATTTTCAGCAAGTCAATTAATCAGTAATTCTGAAAATAGACGGGCACATTCGTATTTTATTGTCAACATTTAATAACAGCCCATACAGTTTTCCTGTTATCTAAAGAAAAACCTTTAAACATTTATGTATAAAGTCGCTTCCGTCCTGTCTGACTCTTTGCGACCTCTTGGACTGTAGCCCACCAAGCTTCTCTGTCCATGGGATTCTTCGGGCAAGAATACTAGAGTGGTTACCATTGCCTTCTCCATTAAACATTTATAGAGTGCATTAAGATTTCTTGAGTAATTTCAAAATGTAAAAGTACATTTATATTTGTGTGGAATAGAAGAGATGACAAACTTAAAAGAATATGGTAAATAGTAGTGATACAGACATGAGGGTTATAGTTCCATATGCATAATCAGACTGTTGTGGTCCCATATCACAAATGGTGTTGTCTTCCTTTAACAGTTGTTATATATCAGTAGGCATTCTAGAACAGAATAACCTTTAGAAATCTAATTCAACCCATGTTTCAGAAGAGAAACTTGATGTTTTGGGAAAGCTGAATGACCTGCTTTAATTCCCCATCATAAGAAGTTAATGGCAAAGCAGAGCAAGGTCTGCCTTCTTCTCTGTGCTTGAAAATTAGAAGGAGCTGCTAAGAAGACTGCATCAAAGAGCCAGGAAATGTTTTAGATTTTCCATGAGAAAGGAAACTAAACCTCTGAATTTTTGGAATTAGCAAAGGCGATAACAGCTTGTGTATTTTGTTGTTCGGTGGCTAATTCATGTCCCACTCTGCAGCTTCCTGGGCTGCAGCACGCCAGGCTTCCCCGTCCTGCACTGTTTCCCCCAGTTTGCTCAAATTCTTGTCCATTGAGGCAGTGATGCTGTCGAACCATCTATCCTCTGTTGCCCTCTTCTCCTTTTGCCTTCAGTCTTTGCCAGCATCAGAGTCTTCTTCAAAGAGCTGGTTCTTCACATCAGGTGGCCAGAGGACTGGATCTTCAGCATCAGTCCTTCCAATGAATATTCAGGGTTGACTTTCCTTTAGGATTGACTGGTTTGATTTCCTTGCTGTCCAAGACTCCTCTAAGAGTCTTCTCCAGTACCACAGTTTGAAAGCATCAATTTGTTGGTGCCCAATCTTATTATGGCCCAACTCTCACATCCATTCATGACCACTGGAGGAACCATAGCTTTGACCATATGGACCTTTGTTGGCAAAATGATGTCTCTGCTTTTTATTACACTGTCTAGGTTTGTCATCCTTTTCTCCCAAGGAGCAAGAGTCTTTTAATTTCATGGCTGCAGTAGCCATCCATGGTGACTTCGGAACCCAAGAAAATAAAATCTGTCACTACTTCTACTCTCCCCCCATTTATTTACCGTGATGGGCAAATGATGAGACTGGATGCCATGATCTTCGTTTTTGAATGTTGAGTTTTAAGCCAGCTTTTTCACTCTCCTCTTTCACTCTCATCATGAGACTCTTTAGTTCCTCTTTACTTTCTGCCATTAGAGTGGTAACATCTGCATAGCTGAGGTTTTTGATAGTTCTCCTGACAATCTAGAGCCTACTCAAAGGAATGTACAACTTTACATGGAGAGGACAGCCTAGAACTCAAGCTTATTTTGTGGGTGATAGCAGACAGTGTCATCTTTACAAAGATAAATAGGCCTTTTCCTAATCAGGTGTGAGTGGGAGATTTGAGGGTAGTATAATATACATTATTTGAGTTGAAAGGAATCTTAGATGCATTCAAGATTACTCCTTTATTTTCTGTAAGGGGGAACATAGTTTTGTCCTGCCTTTATGTTATAAATAGTGAAGTGAAACTCGCTCAGTCATGTTTGACTCTTCACAACCTCATGGACTATAGCATTCTCCAGGCCAGAATACTGAAGTGGGTAGCTGTTCCCTTCTCCAGGGGATCTTCCCCACCCAGGGTTCAAAACCCAGGTCTCCCGCATTGCAGGCGGGTTCTTTAGCAGCTGAGCTACCAGGGAAGCCCATGTTGTAAATGACTATGATGTTTTTGTTAGTAATCGTTTTAAAATGAAATAATATCTTTCAAGTCTATCAACTTGTATTATAAGCAAAATAATTACAAAGCACACGTCCGTGAAGTTCAGAATACTTTGTGGTTTCGATTATACCCAAACTAATGGAAGAGGTTAGTAATGTGTCTATAAAATGGTAGTTGGGGCCTATGGCTGATTTTCTGTTGGAAGACAGTAAGCAATGCTCCCAGATACACCCTCAATTACAAGGGTGGGTCCCTACTGCCTTGCAATGATAGTGTCCAAGAGAAGAAAACTTACTGTCTCTTTTTTAATAAATTTATCTTCCAGTGTAAGCGTTGTCTGTTTTTGATCAGTTTGGTAATTTATTTTTGACTGTGCTGGGTCTTCGTTGCTGCAGGCCGGTTTTCTCTTGTTGTGGTGTGCAGGCTTCTCTCGGTGGTGGCTTCTCTTGTTGCAGATCATGGGCTCCGAGATCGGGCTTTGGTAGTTGTGGCACATGGGCTTAGTTGCCTGGCCACATGTGGACTCTTCCAAGACCATGGATAAAACCTGTGTCCCATATATTGGTGGGCATCAGATTCTTCACCACTGGACCACCAGGGAAGTCCAAAACTTACTGTTTAGTCAAATAGAAAGCACGCTTAAATTGTGGTCTGAAGTCTGGTTTTCAAGTCTGTGTTTATACTGAATTTATATGTACGCTTTTGTGAGTATAGATAGATTTATGTAAACAGGTAGGATCTTGGGTGGAGTGGGAGTAGGGAGATGTAGTGGCTGAATGTGTACTGCAGTAGGATTTTGAACTAAAATAAGAAGAGGAAGAGAATAATTGAAAAATATTAATATGGCTCTAGAATACAGTTCTCAAACTTTAAGGCATCAATATAACCTGAAGGGCTTGTTAAAACGCAGATTGCTCCTTACTCCCTCGTGGTTGCTGGTTCAGTAGATCTGGGATCAGCTGGAGCATTTTCATTTCTAAGAAGTTCCCAGGGGATGATGCTTCTGTTGCTCCTGGACCACATTTGGAGAACACCTGCCCTGGAGGTTTGGTGAATGGGGATGTAGCTCTGTGGATATCAGTCTGCTTCTCAGGGGCTCTGTTTTCTTATATCTGAGAAATGGTACAATATTTGTGGTTTTCAAGTATTTGAAATCAGAGGAGTCTTTTGCTCCAAACTACGTATTGTGTGAAACTCCAAAATGCAAAAGAGAGAAACTGGAATTATGTTAATGACAGCAGAGGTAGAGAATAAAAGGATTTGTGTATCTTTTTGTCTTATTCCTCTGGAGTGGAGTGGTGGGGGAACAGCCCCGGGGTCTCTCTGAAGAACCTAAAACAGTGATAAATCCAATGGAAGAGATGATTTCTAAGGCTTCTGGCATTTGTCATTTTCCCTTTGATTCTGCATGCTCTTAAAACTGGAGACTATTACTTAAATAGTTGAACAAATCTGATCCAGAGACATAACTGTAATGTTGTACCTATAGGAAACTGTTTTGTCTATATAAATAGGAATTGAGTCTATATAAATAGGAATTTATATTACCACTCAATTCTCATGGTAATGTTAAAAAAAATGAGCAGTTCATTTCAGGCAAGAAATGGGGAAATTCCAATGAAAAAGGAAATGGGTGGAGGGTGGGGACGTGTCTCCCTGCCTTTGGTTCCAGCAGGTGCGTGTAATTGAGCTGAAAGGTTGTTTATGTAAGCCTGATGGTCAAGCCTGAAACTGGGTTTCCTAATCTTTACTGGAATCTTTCCTGGAAAATAGATAAAAAGGAGAATAGCAGCACCAACTTTTTAATAAAAGAATGAAACATCTCAGACATCTCAAATGTCCAGAGAAGATGTCTGCCTATTGCTCTTGGTTTGTTTTGTCAGCCGCTTTATGGAAGCCCTAAAACCAGCCTTAAGCAAAATTATGAATTAGTTTAAACTTGGCTTTCGTACTCAGTGAGTCCCTGTTCGGGGTTTCTTCAAACCTTTATTTTTTCTCTTCTTCTTTGGCTCATCCTCCTTATAAAAAAAACATTAAATATTAATAAAAAAAAAAGAAGCGAAATGTCCATAAGTATGGAACAATCTCTGTGGTTTATTAAGTGAGAAATCCAGGTGCAGACACTGTAGAAGTACTCAGCCTTTTGAAGAAAAGTGTTTTTCAGACAGTGAATCACAGGTAGTGACCTCTGTTTAGTGGTTGATTTGTTTTTAATCCTAGTGATAGGCTTTGTAAAAGATTCCAATACCTTTCTGACTTTTCTTTCTTTACTAAGCCCCATATTTAGACACGCATGAGATGGAATGACATAGCATAACATGGAATAGAAAGTACCTAAATATATTGCATGTAGTGAGGATATTGTTTCTTGCAACTTGTGAGTTTAATATAGACCTGTGTGTGCATACACACTTTAGATGTATGTGGAATATGTGTGCAATATCATATGCTATAGGTAGAAAGATAGGAATATATATGGTATATATTATATATGTAGTATTAGTTAAACTTCTTCAGAAACACAAAGTCAGTAGGAGGTGTATATCTGCAGAAAGAGTTTTATAGGAAGGAAGTGGATCATATGATTATGGAGGTCAGCAAATCCAAAATTCAATGTGGACAGACAGCCTGGAGACTTAGGAGGGGTGATGGTTCAGACAAAGGCTGAAGGCAGTCTCCTGGAGAATTCCCTCTTGCTCTGGCTGGTCTTTTTGTTGTAGTCAAGTACTCAACCGATTGGATGAGGCCCACCCATATATGGCGAGCAGTTTGTTGTATTTATGGTTCACTGATTTGAATGTTAGTCTCATTCCCAAACACCTTCCAAGTTGGCAAAGTTAACCAGGTGGATAGATACAGATGGATGGATGGATAGCTAGCTAGATAGCCCTAGAATATCTCTGAAGCAGAGGTTTTGAGTCTGGGGAGGAGTCTTTCTCATCACCTGGGGAGTTTTTCTATAATGAATATGTGTGCTGCTAGCTCTCCCTGCTTCTCCTTTAAGAATACATTCTAGAATGGTGGAGGGGAGGGAAGATAGGAGACAGTAAACTGTTTTTGAAAAAGTTTGGACTGAAGCAAAGAAGAGACTGGTGCTCTGAGAGTGGGTTTCTAGGCGTCAGCCAGCAGCTGGGAGGTGATAAGCTCTTGGGGGCGCTGGGCTGAGGCCCCTGAGATCTCAGGAGCTTGTATAGCCAGCCAGGGTACCTGGTGCTCCTGCTGATGTTTGCTTTGCTCTTCGCCGTATAGAAACAAGTGCTGTTTCACCAACCCTCCACACTTGACCTACCCGTTAATGTTCCTGCTAAGTGACTGAAGATGCAGTTGACCCTTGAGTAGCGTGGGTTTGAACTGCACAGGTCCATTTCTCTGCAGCTTGTTTTTCCATCAACGTGTACTGCCGTACTACACTCCACGGTTGGTTGACTCTGTGGATGTGGAACCACAGGCGGAGGGCTGACTGTAAAGTTACATAGCAAGTTTGACTGTGTTAGAGGTTTGGTACCCTTTGCCCCCCTACACTGTCCGAGGCTCAACTGTGTATGTGATGATACTGCCTAAGGTTTCTGTAAGGTGCTTAACTTCTGGGAGACCCACAGTTCACCTTAAAAATTGTACTATTGTGTTACTATAACAAATCTTGTGAAATGCTATAGACATACCATTTGAATCACAGGTGATCAGCTTTGTGCTAGATGGAGTTTCCCTAAAGATGGGGTCTGGGAGATCTGGGAGATAAGGT
The DNA here is from genome assembly GCA_007570785.1 of Antilocapra americana. NCBI lineage: Eukaryota > Metazoa > Chordata > Mammalia > Artiodactyla > Antilocapridae > Antilocapra > Antilocapra americana. The sequence goes on from ML663573.1 coordinate 3,946,370, forward strand.
TATATACATAAATTGACAGATTTTTCATTTTCTTAAGTCTGGGAAGGAGGTTAAAACACTGATTTGGGAGCAGTTCTTTTCAGGTCATGTTTCTGTTGGAGCACTTGATGATGTCCTTCAATACTGTAGGAACCACCTGATCTGTAAGGCACGGCTGTCGTTTAGAGATGAGGGTGTCCTTGTGGAACCAATATTTGTTAGAAAACCTTTTGGACAGGTGCTCGTTTAGTCTGTGCTCTGTCCCCTCATCATAGATAGAGCCGATGCATTCTGAGTGTCTCAATGTAAGATTCAGAGGAACCGAATAGAGATTGTATGACTTTTCAGACGTTCTTAGAGTAAAAAGACTGGGTATGAAATATTTATTTTGAAAAACATGGATGGTCGTCAATCACTCCCAGCACTGGACTGAAATGGCCTATCTTCAGAGCAAACTTCCCTGGGTCATTTGATCTGTCTTTCTCCTCAGAGGTGTGTCTGACAGTGGTTTGCCTTCTGACGAGTATATTATTTAAACATGTGCTAAGCATAAGCTTTGTTCCTTTGGGATCACCCTAGGTTTTTAATACCTTCTCTGGCTCTCAGAAACCCATTTAATTACAAGCCATGTTGATATTTGGCCAAGTCGCTAAAACGAGTGAACTCTCCTTGGGGAGACAGTAAATTTTTGATGGGCATACCAGTAAAAATGGAATTCTTCAGCAAACAGACACTGCTTCAGGATTAGTCTCATAAATTCGTGGAGAAACTGGCAGCCTTGTGATATTTTCAGAGAAGTTCTGGTGGGTACCAAATGGTGCCTAGCTACTGTGTGCTTGGGAAATGTTAACAAGAGGCTCAGCTTTTCTGAATGTGTGTTTTGGCTTTTTGAGATAGCTTCTATGCAGGAAGAACCTTCTTTTAAAACCAAATGTAGACTCTGGACTTTCTCCAAGAGGGATATTGTAAATATATCAAAGCTGATACTGTACTGAATTTCTTTATACAAAGAAAAAAAGGAGTGGTTAATAAATAATGTATAGTGCTTGAACAGAGCCTGCAAATTCAAAGAGATCATCTTTTCTTTGACCGGTTTATTACAAACATTTTATGTTCAAGTCCTGTTTCTTCCTCCCCGCTTCCCACCTCCCCAATTTCATCCTGTTCAGTTTATACTGAACAGATTTTCACCTGGGGCCTCACTTCTTACCCTGCTCTTTACTGTGAGAGTTCACAGGGGAAGTTCACAGAGTAGGAAGAAAAAGATAATTCTGTTTTGATTTTTTCCCCCCTTTGAGATTTACACTGAATATAGACTTAACACACATACACATTTTTTCTGCCTTCATGTTAGGTGAGTATGAATTGATATGAAGTGAGTCTGTCAGTCATGTCCGACTCTTTGTGACTTCATGGACTGTAGCCTGCCAGGATCCTCTGTCCATGGAATTCTCCAGGCAACAATACTGGAGTGGGTGGCTGTTCCCTTTTACCAGGGGATCTTCCTAACCCAGGGATCTAATTCAGGTCTCCTGCCTTGCAGGCAGATTCTCTACCATCTGAGTCACCAGGGAAGCCCATGTTAGGTTAGTGGGGGATGTTAAAAGCATACTCATCAGCTGAAGCCTACTAAGTCGTGATTCTATAATATTAATATGATATACATGATGATATTTCACAGAATTCACTACAGGTCAGTTTGCAAAGCTGTCATAGAAATATATACAACCCTCCTCCCCCTTCACTTTAAAGAGCTTCCCTGGTGGCTCAGAGAGTAGAGAATCTGCCTGCAGAAGACCCAGGTTTGATCCCTGGATCGGGAAGATCCCCTGGAGAAGGGCATGGCAACCCATTCCAGTATTCTTGCCTAGAGGATCTCATGGACAGAGGAGCCTGTTGGGCTATAGTTCCTGGCGTTGCAGAGTTGGACGCGACTGAGCAACTAACACACACACACCCCACCTTAAAATCTCACACCACAGCACTGGAGTCCCTGATCTATTCAGATCTTTTCAAATCAAAATAACAGGAGAGACCTTTGAATGAGCTCTGATTCAGGTAGATGAGAGGAGAGAGGCAAGCTCCTTGCCCAGCCTCTCCGACCAGGTGAGTGTGGACCTAGGGCTTCCGAGGTACACTCAGCCTCGGGGCGCTGCGCTGGCCCCAGGCTGTCTGTGTGCATAAGATGACTCTCCCAGTCCCCTAGTGCAGCTGGGGTCTGCAGACAGTTAAGATGGTTTTGAAATGGCTAGGTGGCTGGCATTCTAGAGAGGCTCTGAGGAGCTTCAGTTCTTTGCTTCTGTGCAGAAAAAATTTGGCAAGAGGCAAAATGAGAGGTAAAAAGTGACTTATAGCATAAGATGCTTGTGAGGCTTACTAGTGGATGCGTTGCAAAAGTGCTGCCCCCTGCAAACTTAGGCTACAGTTTTATCTTTTTAATACAAATTAAACATCCAATGCAGGAGACGTAAGAGATTTGGGTCCAGTCACTGGGTTGTGAAGATCCCTTGGAGGAGGGCATGGCAACCCACTCCAGTCTTATTGCCTGGAGAATCCCGTGGACAGAGGAGCCTGGTGGGCTATAGTCCATAGGATTGCAAAGAGTTGAGCACTGCCAAAGTGACTTAGTGAGCATGCATGCATGGCAGAATCATAGATATTTTGAAACTACCACTGATCAGAAAGGACAGTGTCTTCGGATTATTTTTTTCTTAATATATATATTTTATTGACTTATAGTTGACTATGGGCTTCCCTGGTAGCTCAGCTGGTACAGAATCCACCTTCAATGCAGGAGACTCTGGTTTAATCCCTGGGGCTGGGAAGCTCCCCTGGCGAAGGAATAGGCAACCCACTCCAGTTTTCTTGTCTGGAGAATCCCCATGAACAGAGGAGCCTGGCGGGCTGCAGTCCATGGGGTCGTAAAGAGTTGGACATAACTGAGCGACTCAACACAGCATAGTTGACTCACAATGTTTCAGGTACACAGCAGGGTGGTTCAGTGAGGAACAAAAAAGGTTTTCTAATCAAAGGAAAAGTGGGGAGGAGGGAAGAGACCACCATCTTCCTCATTCTTGAATAGACGTCACACTTCCATCATCAGTTCCTCCTCCATGTGGGGGTGGGGGAGTTTTTGTCCCTACATGGTCAAGCTGGGATTGTCATAGGACAGAAAAACGGGCCAAAAGGGACTAACACATGCTAAAAATGGCCAGTTTTAGCAGAGTGTCACCTTTCCTTATATTTTCGCTTTGAGTGTGTGCAGAGGACTGTGTCCTAGAAACCACTCATTCACTGAGCTCACTGGGCAGGATGTGAGTCTTGTGCCACCATTGTTTTCTTGTCGGGGTAGGGGGCATGTCTCCTACTTCTGTTGCAGGATTTTGTGATGAAGAAAACCTGCTTTCTTGAGTGGCCATTAATTCACAGGGGTCTCCATACTTGTTTGTTTACTTAGGATCCCCTAGTGGGATTAGCTATTTAATCACCTACTTTGTTCCTTTGCTCTGTGCCCTCAAAGGTGTGGGTGTCTCAGAGGTAAGCCACAAAGCAGGTCCTAAAAAAACTTCCTCAAATTCTCCATTGGCACAGAGTTTTCTCTCTTTTGCTTTAGAATGGATGCCTGAGAGAGCTCTGTGTTCTGCACGTGGCATGCCATGAGAGGTGGGAGGAGCTAAGGGAAGAGATGAAACCCTGGTTGCTAACATTTCCTGCATCTCTTGTGTTGAGCGCTGTGCTCGGGCTTTTAAAAATTCATGCTCCCCACGACTATGTGGAAAGGCTATTGGAAATCCATCTTGTAGAGGAGGAGAAGGCATAGAGCTGGGAGTGGGTCCCAGTCTGCCTGACTTAATACCTTTCCTCCTGGTTCTTCCTTAGAAAGGGGGCAGGGTGAGCACACGTGTGCGTTTTACAAGCCATATGGAATTCTGAAGCGGGCTCAGCTCTGACAGCTGTTTAAATTATCTGGGACACCGCATCCAACATTAGCATGTATGATTGATTGTTGACAGTTCCCATCACAAGAGGCTGGAGTCCTGGTCGCTGGAGCAGTGCTCACAGAATCTTTCCAAAGTGCTATAAGTATGATTGAAACTTGGATTCTAGTCATTTTCACTGGGCTAGAAAACACTGAAAATACTGTTAGGCAGACCTTTTTTTTTTTTTTTTAACAGCTTAGGTGGAGCAGATCATTATTCTGTTCACTTTGACACAAAGAATGTGGGAATCTTTTTTCATGTGGCAGAGTTCAGGAAATCCATTTTCACTAATCTCATGCTATTCATATTCATATTCCGCTTGTATTGACTTTTTTGCCCTTGAAAATTTGTTTCTTCATCTCTTATCTCATTTCCTGGATGTATTAATACGTTTCATCTCTCCTTAGTATTTGTACTCTCTGAAGTCACTGAGTTTATCTCTCTATTTTTAAAAATCTTTTCTCCATTAATCAGGACAAAATTTAACTCATAAGCATCAACTGAAGGTTTTTTAAGTAGTCATTTTCATTGTTTTTCAGATGACTAATTTAAACATGAATTATTATGGGGAAAACTTTCTGAGTTTTTTCTCTTCAGGTTTTATCTAGTTCACTCTAGTGAATTTTTTTCTACTGTAGTGTAATATAATAGAACTCTGCTCTCTTGCTGAGTTTTATTGCCAGCCATTTATGAATATCAGATCCACGAAACTTTATCATGAGACACATGTGATTGTAAAACGATTCTATGGTATTAGGATAAATGTAGGATGCTCTTGACATGGTGGATGGTTTTCCTATTCTGTCTTTGAAGTGGAAGTTGCTCAGTCATGTCCAACTCTTAGCGACCCCATGGACTGGCTGTAGCCTGCCCGGCTCCACTGTCCATGGAATTCTCCAGGCAAGAATCCTGGAGTGGGTAGCCATTCCCTTCTCCACAGGATCTTCCCAACACAGGGATTGAACCAAGGTCTCCCACTTTGCAGGCAGATTCTTTACTGTTTGAGCCACCAGAGAAGGCCTCTTTTGTCTTTAGTTTTGGGCATTTTGGAGTATACACATACATCTTATTATAGTTTCTGTCAGTTTATATTAGGTTTCATTTACTTAGTTTATTTTCCTGATATTTTTCCTCTTTAAAGCTGAGAGAGACATTTCCTTGGCAGTGCCAGGGTAGCAGAGGGAATTACAGTAAGCATCTGTTGACTGTTTCTGTTCCTTCTCTGCAAATTCTTCTATCAGAAAAAGATCTCCCTCAAGGCTACCAGACTTTGCTCCTATTGAGTTTGGAGTATAAGGGGTTGTCAGCAGAAAGGCTGGACAGTAGGTCGGAACAGAGCTTAGATGATCGTGAGTGTGGTAAAGTTGAGCTCAACTTAGTGAGCAGCTGGGGAGGTGTTGGCAGGGTCGGGGACTCCTGTTGGAACTGGGGTCCTGATGATCTAAGGAGAGTCTGCACCCACTGAATAAGAGAACAGAGAACTGCCCAAACTGGGCACCTGCCTGGACATGGGGGAAAAAATGCCAGAAAGAGTAAACTATGATGTCCAGGTCTAGGTACCTGTGATAAAGATGGTGCTGCTAAGAGCATGGGGAAACGGGGTGGGGGCAAAGTTGGGAGCAAGTCAGGGAGAGTTTGGAGATGGCCTTCCTGATTTTTGAGGTGTTAGTAGGCACTATGTCCCATGAATAGTTAGAAATATCCTCTGAAGAGCTAGAAATCTGGAGCTCCAGAGAGACGTCTTGGATGGGTTTGTAGATCTGGATTCAGCTTCTAGAAATAATGGCTAAACCCTGTGCAAGAATGAGATGTCAAGCAAGCATACATGAAAAGAGAGGAGAAAGATGACAGGGATGCAGCCTTGTTTGGGGTTTAATTTTTGGAGGGAAAAAGACTAGGAGACAGAGGTAGCTCAGAAATGCTGTCAGAGAAGGGGAGTTAATTTCCTGAATGCCATGGAGCAGGATGGGTGGTGAAGGAGAGTTTCTCAACCTTATGTGTAGCAGATCGTCAGACTGGCAAGCAGTTTTAAAGTGACACTATCTCTTGCTGGCAGGCATGCTGGGGAAAGGCAATGTTCCAGCGTGGCTGGTGGGAGTAGCCACTATGGAAAGAGTCTGGCAGAGTGTCTTAAAATGTAAAATGCACACAGCCTTTGACCCAGCGATGCTTCCCTCGGGACTCCATCCCACAGAAGTAAAAGCAGCTATATGTAATTTGTTTGTACAAGAATATTTATTACAGCATTGTTTGTAGTGGCAAAGAACTGGAAACTAAGTGGGTGCTTTCAACAAAGGGTGGCTGGATAAAAGGTGATGCATCCATGCCTTGAGTCTCTGTACTATGTGGAAGGATTCCCACGAGAAAAGAAGAGGCAAAGCACCATGTATGATAGGATCCTGGCTGTGTCGGTTATAAAATGATTTTAAAAATCTTGTATATATGTTAATGCTGCTTGGGAAGAGAGAAGCTGGTACTGTGGGAGGAGGTGGGTGGTGGTGGTGTTCAGTAGCTCACTCAGGTCTAACTCTTTGCAACCCCATGGACTACAGGATGCCAGGCTTCCCTGTCCTTCACTGTCTCCCACAGTTTGCTCATCTCAAGTCCATCGAGTCGGTGATGCCATCCAGCCATCTCATCCTCTGTCGTCCCCTTCTCCTCCTGCCCTCAGTCTTTCCCAGCAGCGGGGTCTTTTCCAGTGAGTCAGTTCCTCACATCAGGTGGCCAAAGTATTGGAGCGTCAGCATCAGCCTGATTTCCTTTAGGATTGACTGGCTTGATTTCTTTGCTGTCCAAGGGACTCTGAAGAGTCTTCTCCAGCGTAGTTGAAAAACATCAGTTCGTTGGTGCTCAGCCATCTTTATGGTCCAACTCTCACATCCATACATGACCACTGGAAAAACCATAGGTTGGCCTAGATGAACCTTTGTTGGCAAAGTAATGTCTCTGCTTTTTAATATGCTATCTAGGTTTGTCATAGCTTTTCTTCCAAGGATCAAGTGTTTTTTAATTTCATGGGTGCAGTTGTCATCTGCAGTGATTTTAGAGCCCAAGAAGATAGTCTGTCATTGTTCCCAATTTTTCCTCATCAATTTGCCATAAAGTGATAGGACCAAAAGCTATGCCACCTGGAGGTGGGTGGGAAGAAAGTAAAGAACAGGACTACTTATACAATATCTAAGATGAAACATCATGAAACATCACTCGTGTGTATGTATAGACAGATAGGGGAAGGATGGTCACCGGAATGTTATACATGAATATCTCAAGGTGTGGAGATTTTTATTTTTTCCTTTTAAATTTTTCATGTTAGTTGCAAATCAATGAAAAAAGGCCATTGAATTTAGAGTTTAGAAATCACTGGAAACCTTTCTGAGAGTAATTGGGAGTGGAAGCCCCCTTTCTTGCTGTGAAGAGTAGTGACAGAGTAGGGATAGTAAGGGTGTGATTTTTTAAAAAAGAAATTTTGAGGGGAAAAAAATCTTTGGTGGCAAAAAAGAAAAATGGCAGGTTGAGAGGGTGACACTGTGGAGAGAGGCTAGTCCAGTGCGGGGGAAATCTAGGCGAATTTGGAAGCAGGTGCAGTGGAAATGGAGCGGCTGAACTGGAGACACCCTCGGGCGTAGGCAGTGGTTGGTCAGGGCCAGGAGCACAGGTGGATGGCTGAGGGGCAGTGTGGACGTGGCTTCTGGGGCTGACTGGCAGGCAGAGCCAGGCAAAGAAAGAGCTTTGGAGGAAGGGATTTGAGGGAAAGGGTTTTTAAAACACAGGAGATGGGGTTATTGGCTGAGCATCAGAAGCTTCTAGGGTGGTTTTGGATACTTTGATAGATACAAAATTTTGAAACAGCCTCTGTAGGAGATGCTAGAAAATTTATAACACATCAGTAAAAAGAGTGGAAAGCTACAGGGGTCTGTAAGTAAAGTTAAAGAACTGGACTTCCTGGGTAGTCCCCTCCCTGACCTCTAATGCAGTAACACTTAAGGCAGTCTGCAGCGGCTCCGGCCAGTCCAGGAGCAGGGGTGAAAAGTGTTTTTAAAAGCAGAGACGTCACTTTGCTGACAAAAGTCCATATAGTCAAAGCTTTGATTTTTTTCCAGTCATCATGTATGGATGTGAGTTGGACCACAAAAAAGGCTAAGCACCGAAGAATTGATGCTTTTGAATTGTAGTGCTGGAGAAGACTCTTGTGAGTCCCTTGGGCTGCAAGGAGATCAAACCAGTCAATATGGAAGGAAATCAACCTTGACTATTCATTGGATGCTGAAGCTCCAATACTTTGGCCACCTGATGGGAAGAGCCAACTCATTGGAAAAGACCTTGATGCTGGGAAAGACTGAGGGCAAGAGGAGAAGGGGGTGGCAGAGAATGAGATGGTTGGATGGCATCACTGACTCATTGGACATGCGTTTGAACAAACTCCGGGAGACAGTGGAGGACAGAGGAGACTGGCATGCTACAGTCTGTGGGGTCACAAAGGGTCACAAACAACTTAGCGACTGAACAACAAAACAACAAGGAAAATAAAGGGGCTGAAGGACTTTGGGTTTGTAATGACATCATCGTGGAAATGACTGGGAATGAATAATGTCCAAGTGGTAGAGAAGAGGTGGCTCAGCAGGGCCCCTTGGCAAGGGGCTGAGGGAGTAAGACCTTGTGAGGAAGGTGAGGGGCATCCTGAGAGTCTGAGGTCTTGGGAGTGGGGCAGTAGCTTCCCTGTTCGGTATAAGACTTCCTGTCCTCTATTCTAGAACATCACCATCTTCCTGTCACTCCTGGACAGATATAGTTCCAACCCAGTCTGACTGTGTAAGCACTCTCTTTAGGATTTCTCCTGAAGTCCTTGCTTTGACATCATTGGTTTGGTCACTGCCCTCCAAAAACAAACAAAAAGAACCCCAAACCCACTCCTGGGTGATTTGCCTCTAGACTGTATGTCTTCTTGCGTGTGGCTCTTCAGCCCTGGATATATGGCCACTGCAGCTAAGCTATGCTGTTAAGTGCAAAATCCACACCCACTGAGTTTTGAGATCTTTGCACAAACAAACCCAAATATAAGCTCATTAATAATTTTTATGTTGTTTTCATATTGCTGTGATAATAAGGTGGGTATGTTGGATTCCAATACATTATTTAAATTAATCTCATCTGTATCTTGCTTTACCAAAGTAGTCACTGGAAGAGTTACTTACCTACATCAGTTCAGTTCAGTTGGTCAGTCATGTCTGACTCTTTGCGACCCCATGAACCACAGCATGCCAGGCTTCCCTGTTCATCACCAACATCCGGAGTCTATTCAAACTCATGTCCATTGCATCACTGATGCCATCTAGCCATCTCATCCTCCATCATCCCCTTCTCCTCCTGCCTTCAGTCTTTCCCAACATCAGGGTCTTTTCAAATGAGGCAGTTCTTCGCATCAGGTAGCCAAAATATTGGTGTTTCAGCTTCAGCATCAGTCCTTCCAATGAGTATTCAGGACTGATTTCCTTTAGGATGGACTGGTTGGATCTCTTTGCTGTCCAAGGGATTCCTAGGAGTCTTCTCTTGCACCAAGAGCCAATATTTTAGTTCCAGTGCCCGAGACACAGTCATTTGCATTCCTAACATATGATCATGGACTAGTTGGCTTGCCTTGCAGTCCAAGGGACTCTCAAGAGTCTTCTCCAACACCACAGTTCAAAAACATCAATTCTTTGGCACTCAACTTTCTTTATAGTCCAACTCTCACATCCATACATGAATACTGGAAAAACCATAGTTTTGACTAGATGGCCCTTTGTTGGCAAAGTAATGTCTTTGCTTTTTAATATCCTGTCTAGGGTGGTCATAACTTTTCTTTCATGGCTGCAGTCACCATCTGCAGTGATTTTGGAGCCCCCAAAAATAAAGTCTCTCACTGTTTCCATCGTTTCTCCATCTATTTGCCATGAAGTGATGGGACCGGATGCCATGATCTTAGTTTTCTGAATGTTGAGCTTTAAGCCAACTTTTTCACTGTCCTCTTTGACTTTCATCAAGAGGCTCTTTAGTTCTTCACTTTCTGCCATAAGGGTCGTTCCATCTGCATATCTGAGGTTATTGATATTTCTCCCGGCAATTTTGCTTCCAGCTTGTGCTTCATCCAGTCCAGCATTTCTCATGATGTACTCTGCATAGCTGACTTACATGCATAGCTGACATTTTATTTCCATGAGTCACCCTGCTCTAGACATGGGTGGGTGGGGTTACCCTGAAAAGTGAAAGAAGTGAAGTCGCTCAGTCCTGTCTGACTCTTTGCCACCCCATGGACTGTAGCCTACCAGCTCCTCCATGCATGGGATTTTCCAGGCAAGAATACTGGAGTGGGTTGCCATTTCCTTCTCCAGGAGATCTTCCCTGACCCAGGGATTGAACCTGTGTCTCCTGCATTGTAGGCAGACTTACACCGGGGAAGCCTGCCTGGGGCTTCCCTGAGCCACCAGGGAAGTCCTAGGGTTACCCTAGGTTGAGTCTTTACTGGTTGTCACCCACTTCTCCATATCTTCATGTCTCAAGGGCAACTTCAGCCTCCTTTCTCATCTGTGACACTTAATGTCTTACCTCTTATCACTTATTTCTAGCTTAGGTTGGGAATGTCCCAGGTTTCCAGTTTTGTATCTTTATTTGAAATCTGCTTGCAAGCATCTCTTATCTCGTTTGCTAGAAGATAAGATTGATACTGCCTTTACTGGACGGTAATCCCCTTGCAAGCAGGACTGATAAAATAAGCATGGTTTTAAAATATGAGTAGTTTTTTCTTGCTTCTGGCTATGTTTCTATTTTTGGGCTCTGTCCCTGTAAGGAGCTCAAAGTTTTGTTGAATGAGTAAATAGATAATATATCTGCATTTCCACCAGTCTTAATAAAATGCACTTGTTAAATCCAAATGAGGCAGCCATCTATTTTCTGTTTCTTAGGCATCACTGACTTTCAGAGAGACCTGTGATTGAATCTAGAATGGTCATTCTTGCTCTCTGACCTTCGCAAGTTATTGAATTCTTTGTACCTTCTCATCCTTTGTAATTGAGGCATTGATACTTATCTCATAGAGTTGCTTTGAGAAAAGTCCAAATGCTGTGCTGTGTTATTGCTCAGTGATGCCCAGTCCCTGTTACTGGGAAAGCTTGTTTGGAATGCTGAAATTGTGAGTGAAAGCTGCTGGACTTGCTCCTCTTGAGCTGGGAAAACTCATCTGTGGTGCCATGCATCATCTCTTGGCTGTGTTCTGATGGTGCTTTTGTGTTGACTGCTTTGTGATAATTCTGAATAGTGGCAATGTTGAGGATCCCTCTGTCTCTGCCAGAAACACATGTTAATAGCATCCAAATTAGTAGATGACTGAGTAAATTTCTGCTGACTGAGTAATGTAATGAATGGATTGTTTTAAGGGGAATGTGTGTCCAGGTGATATTCTTTTTTTTTTTTTTAAAGAAAAACTAAGTCCTTATAAATGATTTGTTGAATGAATGAGAAAATGAGAAAGCAAGTGATTTAAATGAAATTGAAAATTAAGTAAACAAAAGTAAATGGAAAATGATGAAATGAAAGTCCTTTCTGGAGCGAAGGTTGCAAATGATGGAGGTGGACTGCCTTGGATATTGCCATGGGGCTCCAGAGTTTCCTTTTCTCCCTAGATGTGGTTTTCTCTGATATGCTGGAAAGAACACTAGACTGATGACTGGTTGGCCTGAATTGTTGCCTTGAGCCGTCTGGCCAGCTGTGGAATCTTGGGGAATTGACTCAACCTTCCTGAGCCCCTGCTTCCTTGATTGCAGAGCAGGGCAAGCAGATTAGAAGAGACAGCAAAGTGGACGGGCACACGTGGCTGGGAGTCAGCCTGGGTCTTCCACCTCCCAGCTGAACACCCTTGCCCCAGTCCCTCAACTCCTTCCACACTTTGGCAGTGAAACAAGTGTTTCCTGTTCCTGCCTGAAGAAGCCCGCGGAAGTCAACTGCAGATCACTGGTTGATTGGTAAACATTTGTTGACTTGACAAAAATAGATCCATGTATATGTCTCACAAATATTAGCTGCTCTGGGGGTTCAGATGGTAAAGAATCTGCCTGCAGTGTAGGAGACCTGGGTTGGGAAGGTCCCCTGGAAGAGGAAATGGCAACCCACTCCAATAGTCTTGCTTGGAGAATTCCATGGACAGAGGAACCTGGTGGGCTATATAAGTCCAAGGGGTCACAAAGAATCGGACATGACTGAGCGACTAACATTTTTCTTTCTAGTCCAATATAAAATAAAACATTTCAAAAAAAAGAAAAAAGCAAAGAAAGCAGGAGAAACATAGTTATTAAGAAAGAAAAAGAAGTGAAGTTGCTCAGTTGTGTCCGATTCTTTGTGACCCCGTGGACTGTAGCCTATTGGGCTCCTCTGTTCATGGGATTTTCCAGGTAAGGGTACTGGAGTGGGTTGCCATTTCCTTCTCCAGGGACTCTTCCCAACCCAGGGAATGAACCCTGGTCTCCCGCATTGCAGGCAGAAGCTTTACCATCTGAGCCACCAGGGAAGCCCATAGGTATTAACCTATGCTTTTTATTTCCTAGTTCTGTTTATCGTCTAAGGATATATTTAAACAATTTCTACCAAAAAAAAAAAAAAGACTGAACAGAGAGGCACAGGCCGTGTGATGAGTGTGCCCGGCCAGTTCTTGAAGAGCTCATTGACCTCCTCTCTGGTATCTTGAATGCTGAGGAGAGACATAAACAGCCAGGAAGCCTGAGCTGAGTTAGTGCAGCTCTCCCTAGCAGGGAAAACCGCCTGGGGCTGTCTTGCAGAAGCAATACAAAGTCTTTTGTTGTCAAATTCCTTGAGTTATGAGAAGTTAAAGCTTACTCTGATGGTAGAGTATGGTTACTGCTTAAGTATAAGCTCCCCTCGGTGACCTTGGAACTGGGCTAGTTTTTTCAGGCGTTACTGGGCTTACTTGTGTCATGTTCTGGGTTTGGTTTTGGCTTTGGAGCTGTGGATATGTATAAAGTGAATTCATTTTCATATCCATCTTAGGTTTCTTCATTTCTGGCTTCTGTTTTGAAGGAGTGGTTTTGCAAACAAAGGGATTGAGAGAGAAAAAGGAATCCAGTTTTTGCTTCCCCTACCCCCTCGCCCCAGCATATAAATTTATTTTGAGATCTGCATTCTTTTCCCCTTTGTTCAAGATGTCTGAATTTGACGTGGATTTACTTGCAGCTCCTGCAGGAAATGGACTTTGGAGGAAAATCTGAGCCCCGGGGTGGATCTGAGCTAGAGATACTGTCTGTACCTGGCACCTGGCACTCTTTAAGACAAATCTTAGCCTGGAATGAGATCTGAGGTGCCACACTCTGCCAAGATGCAGAGTATTGACTGGTCACTGTGAGGGACCTTTATGATTAGAAGTGAAAGAATTCTTAGGAAAATTTGCAGTTGAGTAGCTGAGAGCTGTCTTTTCATAATAAACCTGTGTTCTTTTCAGCTACTTCTGTCCAAGACTGCCTGGTGCATGGGATCATGTGCAGTTGGAAATGGTGCCATGTCTGTGTGTCCTCTGTTGCTTTTGCAGTGTGATGTGTTGGGCGACCTCCTAGCCTGAAAGCAACTAGAAGTGAATGGTCATAAGCGGCCAAGCAAAGATGAAGAGATATTTGAAGACAATAAAGGCAGGTATTTGAGAGGGAAATGGCAACCCACTCCGGCATTCTTGCCTGGAGAATCCCATGGACAGAGGAGCCTGGTGGGCCGCAGTCCATGGGGTTGCAAAGAGTTGGACACGACTGAGTGGCTAAGTGTGCGCACGCACGCACACAAACACACACACACACAAGCTCTTGTTTTGTTAAGGGCTTCCTAGGCACTAGTGGTAAAGAATCCATCTGCCAATGCAGGAGACATAAACGATGTGGGTTTGACCACTGGCTTGGGAGGATCTCCTGGAGGAGGGCAGGACAACCCACTCCAGTATTCTCGCTTGGAAAACCCCATGGACAGAGCCTGGTGGCCTACAGTCCATGAGATGGCAAAGAGTCGGACACGACGGAAGTGACTTAGCATGCACATGGGCTTTTGCTAGCTTCAACTACATGGTTCTGGGGAGAGGACTTGTATTGTTTTCCTTTACTACGAGGTAAGTAATTGAAGACCGAAAAGTGAATTCTGTATCTGTTTTCTGAGAACTGCTAGAAATCTAAAATAACTGCTTTTCTGTTAGATTTAAGTACCAATATCTGAACCAGAGAATATAAGAGCTCACAGACATAAAACAACATGATATAATTTTTTAATCTCAGATTTTTCAGACCATAAATTTCCTGGAAGAGACTGACTGTACATTTTCTTTTTTTGAGAGTTTCATAAAAACTGGGTTTAGGAATTGTCTTTAGGTGGACATGTTATGTTTGATCACTTTAATATTTTTGCTTTATAGGAAAAGAATCCTATCCCTAAATTGCTGTTATATTTAGGCCTTCTGGGGTGGGATCTTATGAATTTGCTATTATAGTAGACCGAAATCTATATATAGGGACATTCAAATTAAATGTGGTGTAAATCCATGCCTTTAAAAAAAGAAAGCAATTACTACGTTGGAAAGCCAAGCTATAAAAAGTAAGTGAAATCATAGGAGAGCCAAGACAGGATTTCATTTGACTAAGCCAGTGGCCCTGACTTTCTTTTCCCTCTGGGTCCTGCAGGGATAGAGTAGAGAATACAAATGTTTCGGAATTAGGATCTTAGACCTTTATAGGTGGTCAAACTTTGGAGGGCTTCTTGTTGGCCCTCACCCTACAGGTTGAGATGAATCTGGCAGGATGAAGGGCTCAGATACTCATTTTGTACTTTGTTAAATGTTATTGAGCACCCCATAGAAACTTTTTTCTTTAAAAATGTTATTTTTTATGTAATATGTCTCTAACACATTTGTAACACTCTTTTGTCAATTTAAAATTAATTTCCTGGACAGTGTGTGCATCTTTAGCCACTGGAGCTAGACTCCTACCAGCCCATGTTACCAACCACATTTAAAAATCTATTTTCAGTGCAAGTTCACAAATGCATGTGGCCCCTTGCCCTTACCTGTTTCCACCCCCACCCCCAAAGGAAAAAAAGGAGGGAAAAGAAAGACTTGGGGAGCCTTCTGAAAAGTACTTGGACCTTTCACTCTTGGGTGGTTTGGAAGGCAGCCTCTTTGACAGTTGTGAGAAAGAAGGACATTGAGCATTAACTGGCCTGTATATTCTCAGTGATCCCGTCTCAGAATATAATCGGCTGCTTTTATAGGACTTTCCTCCACAGAGGCGCCTTGCAGTCCTGTTAAAGCTCTGATAACAATAGGTTGGATTTCCACCTGGGAACATAAAAATAGCTCATATCCAGCATTTTGCTTTGTCCTCTGATGGTGCTCCATGGCTTTGGCTGGGTACTGGATAAAAAAGAGCCTCTAACGAGAGGAATACTTAAGACCAGGGGAAGCTGTCACATCACAAAAGTCTTTCCCTTGGGGACATGTTCCACATTTCAGATAATAAAACCCTTTATTTATTCCAAATACAGATGATCTTGGAATCCTTTCTGACCTGCTTTCCCCAAGTTCTTCCCAAGGTTCCCATTAAGAACCATCATCTTTTTGTGATGGGAACTGAGTATTGATCACCATTCTCCACGCCCACCCCCTGTTGTCTCCGGAGGAGAGCATGACTTTTCCTTGCAGAATTCACTGTGGGTAGCTGTCACACTCTGAAGGGAGCAGAGGAGCGCTGAGAGAGGGCTGGAAGTGTTTTGTAACAAAGAGGCTGCACGCTGGAGGTGGAGGCGTCCAGGCAAGGCTGGTAGGCTTCACAGGAGTGACTCAGCCATGACTCAGATGGCAGCCTGTGTGGCCTCTGGCCCCGGTGCCAGTCTCTGCCAGTGGAGAGGCGGTATCTTGGCTGCTTCTGTGAGAACCTAAAGGTTAAAATGGACGACTGTGATGCTGGCTTGGTTTAAGTGTGGACTCATCTTTCCTTAGGGATTTGGTGAGAAGCTCTTGGACTTCCCTGGTGGCTTAGATGGTAAAAGCGTTTGCCTACAATGCGAGAGACCCAGGTTCGATCCCTGGGTCGGGAAGATCCCCTAGAGAAGGCACTGGCAACCCACTCCAGTATTCTTGCCTGGAGAATCTCATGGACGGAGGAGCTTGATAGGCTACAGTCCATGGGGTCGCAGAGAGTTGGACACAACTGAGCGACTTCTTTTTCACTTTCTAATAAGCTTACACACCTTTCGTACCATTTGTATTTTGAGAGAGACCAGTGTGCCGCTGGGTTTTCACGAGTGAAACTATCTAATTCAGTAGAGAGGTGGGAAGGAAGTAACTTGTTTGTTCAAACATTGGTTGTTTTAGTGCCTGTTTTTCCTCTGTTGCCTTGAAATGCCACCTCATGTTTCTAAATCTCCATACAAGTTTGTATCTATTTCTGGACTTTGAATGTTTCTGTTTGGTAGCAAGCTATTAAGATTATGGTAGATTTATATCAATAGAATATTGTGCTGTCTGATAGGGCAAATACTCTCATGTCTTTTTTTCTCAAAATATTTTTCTGGGCTATTCTTTACACAACTGGTCATCCAGATGAACTTTAGGATGAACTTTTAAAAATCTATTTGCAATTGCACTGCATATATTGTAATTTAAGTTTGAGCTCTTGTGATTTGAATCTTCCTACCAAGACTCAAAATTTTTCAGATCTTCTTTATGCCCTTTAGTAAAAATTTAATAGGTTTTTATTATAGATATTATGCATTCTCACTAATTTCCAATTATTTAGTAATTTTTGCTGGTGATGGAAAAAGGATTTTTTCCCCTCACTTTTTTTTTTATACCTAATGACTTTATTATTAGGTATTATTGTTTTAAATGAATGAAAGTGAAAGTCAGTCATGTCGGACTCTTTGTGACCCCATAGACTATATATAGTCCATGGAACTCTCCAGGCCAGAATACTGGAGTGAGTAGCCTTTCCCTTCTCCAGGAAAGTGAAAGTGAAGTCTCTCAGTCGTGTCCGACTCTTTGTGACTCCATGGACTGTCAGCTACCAGGCTCCTCAAGAGACAGTCCATGGAGTTTTTCAGGCAAGGGTACTAGAGTGGGTTGCCATTTCCTTCTCCAGGGGATCTTCCTGACCCAAGGATCGAACCTGGGTCTCCTGCATTGCAGTCAGATGCTTTACCATCTGAGCCACAGGGGGATGTTTCCAACCCAGGGATTGAACTCAGGTCTCCTGCAATGCAGGTGGATTCTTTACCAGCTGAACCACGGTAATTTCTAAATCTCTTCAACTTTAAATTCCAAGAAGGTAAATAGCAAGACACAGAAGCTCCTTGGGGCCTCGGTTAATGACAAGGCCCTGGAGTTTGGGATCCTTTTAAGTGGTTATTACTCATGTAGAAGCCTACTCATTTTGTCTGTTCATGGTACGGTCCTCTTATTGAACTTGCTTAATAATTGCAACACATTTTCATCTCACTATCTTTAATTTTCCAGACTGTCATATCATCCATTAAAGTAGGAATAATAGTCATTCCTCATTTCCCTGGTGGCTCAGATGGTAAAGAGTCTGCCTCCAGTGCAGAAGACCCTGGTTTGATCCCTAGTTGGGAAGGTCTCCTGGGGAAGGAAATAGCAACCCACTCCAGTATTCTTGCCTGGAAAAATCACATGGATGGAGGAACTTTGTGGGCTACGTTCATGGGGTCTCAGAGTTGAACAGGACTGAGTGACCAACACTCATTTCTCAATGGTTGCTTTAGGGTTTATGAAAGGAATTGGTCGCCTTTCTGTCTTTTTCTGTACTCGGGAACTGGATGTAGCATCGAGATTTGCTGCTCTTTGAGAGTTTCATCCTTATTGCTCATTAGAAGCAAGTGGGGTCGAAGTGATTTTTGTATTACTTTGTAATAACTTTCTGAAGTTAGAGTTTGAGAAAAGGAAAGCAATTGGGCTGGTAGCTGGAGAAGGATGATGAAAGACTGAGGATGGAATATGAGGCTGGTTCTGATCCAGAGGGAGAAGCTGATAAAACTATTTCTAAGGAGCCTCTGGGAGATTGGTTGTAATATGCAAGTAGAGAGATGGTCCAGGCATAAGAGGAGAAAGACCCCGCCCCCCACCAGACCTTCACACTCTCCCCAGTTCCCACTCCTCACCCCCCTGTCTATCCCAGACCCTTTCTGGCCTTCAAACTTCTTTGAGTGTCATTTCATGTAGAGGAGAAAAATTCACAATGTCTCCTTTATTCCTCAGTTGCTCACAGCCAACTTGCGATGAATCTTAGGGTATTTTTCCTAGACAACAAGAAAGAACATTGGGTTGTGAAAGTCAAAACCGAACCTTCTTCTGTAGGTAAGAACTTGATTTTTCAGAAGTCTTGCGCTGACTGCTCGCGTTTTGTTACTCTGACCCCTGAAGATTCAGGTGGAGCAGGAGTGCTAAGGCTCTGACTGTGGCCGGCTGTGAGAAGGAGTTAGTCGATGGTCTCTGCTGTTGGCCTGCCTGCCAGCCCCAGGTCTCCTGGCTCTGTCCGACTACCGCTCAGAGGCTGTCGGTGGAGGCGCTGGCGCCACTGGGAATGCTAACCATGATTTCATCAGGTTCATCACGTGCTTGTGGAAAAGTCTGTTCGCTAACTTGCCCTCACTTCTGTGGAATAATGCTCATTTGTAAGTCTTGGAAGAAAGCTATGTTTCTATAAGCGGGGATGTTAGATTTTGGATTCCACTGTTCACAGTGAGTGTTTTTGTTAAGTGTGGCCTTGAGTTTAGGGCTCAACCAGGGAGAGTCCAAACTTCCAAATAATGAGATCAAACCTCTCATTTCAGAGTTTGGATCGAGATCTGTCCTGTCTCTTATTAAAAGGCCCGGAAAACAAGTCATCTCTGGCCTGGTAATGATGTGCAGTAGACTGCCATAAGATTTAAAATTTGAGAATGCATTCATGGTTTTGGTAAAGAGAGTTCCCATGAGGGCTTTGTCCTCCCCAATAGTTGTGATTTCTTTCTCATTTGTGGCTAAGAGTTTTATTTATTTTCTTTGCTCCTTCTAAGGTCCTTTTTTTTAATTGGAGGATAATTGCTTTACAGTGTTGTATTGGTTTCTGCCTGGACAACTTGAATAAGCCACAGGTATACAAATGTCCCTCGCACTCAAACTTTCCCTCCTACCCACTACCCAAGAGTTTTCATGAAATGCCAAACAGTTGTATTCACAGACACCTTCTTCTTACATATTTAACCCTTTGGCATTGTGCTGGGAATTCTAGTGTGAAAATGCACACTCATAAATACTTCCTGTTGTTAACTAAGTTAGCTGATTAAAGGTGGTACTTGATTGTTCTGCTGATTTCTTTGTTTTTAAATGCATATGTACACCTGCGTGTGTTAGGTATAAGAATTAGTCAAGTCAAATCCAGCTGCACCTTTGTAAATAATCCAATTACTGCTGCTGCTATGTTAAATCATTTTTTCTATTTTATGATTTATCTCCAATTTTTAATTCATTGTCTCGAGTTACAAAAGAGGTTTTGTTTTTGAAGAGATGTTTTGAAGAGATGGTTCATCTGGATATGATTGACTCTCTAGCCTTTTAAAAGTAAGAAGCTGCAAAGCGTATATTTAAATGAAAAGAACTAAATGTTTCAGATTTCTGTGTCATAGACTTAAAAATTAAAGCACAATATTATTAATTTGAATTCTTCACTTTTCTTTTGGTGGAGTTGAGAGAAGGAAAACTCCTAGGAGTAAATATCAATACATATCTATTAATAATATTAGTGACCTATGAAAAAATTTTAATTCATATTTTGAAAGTATATGGGTGAGATCAGGGGCTATATTAATCGAGATAGTTCACTGCTCTGTAAATCCTGGAGAAGATGGAAGAGTCTCTCAAAACATAGAATATATTTTATAGAATATGGAATAACTTTATAGTCAGAAGATCCATAGGGTGACAAGAAACGTGTGATTCAGTGAAGTTTTGCTAATGTGAGAAAGGAAGTTACGTTCAGGTAGAACAATCTAAGCCATTTTGCCAAAATGTTTTCCTGGGTGTTTCCTCCTTGAACTCAGGTGTCTTAAGCCTGTGTGAACCTGCTTTTCTGTGGACAGGAATTAAAGCTTGGAAAGATTACACTGGGATCCTTTCTTCACCACCCACTCACCATGTGGTCCGTCAGATGGACCACTCAGCATTGCCCTCAGAAAAACGAAGATGCTGACCGTGATCTATGCCATGAGTGGCGTCAGTCATTAAACCTTTGTTTACACACAAATGAGATAAAACGGAGTATTGAGGCATTAGCCAAAATAATTTAGGGAGAATTCTTTGAGCATGAGACTTTTTTTCCTTCATCTCTGCATTGCTTCATCTCTTTGGGATGCAGGGGATTTTATTTTTCACCTTTGTTATATATGGACTAAAGACACTTTTGGCATATAAGAGAATCATTTCCCATAAAATTTTCTGTTTTTGCATTTAGGAAAGCTGTGTGTTAAGCGATTGTCGTTTGAAATTCCAGGACTGTAGTTTGTGTGCCTTTCCTCTTGGTGTTGGTCCTGTAGGCTGTCTTGCACGTGTGGCGTTACATCGTCTCTTAAACACACATTTGGTCAAGCCAGTTTTGATTTTCCTTGTTCCCAGGTCTTTTGGTTCCCTTACTGGACCCTGGGAATAGGCTAGTACAACTGGGCCCATTTTGAGCACACGTGTATTCATTGCGACATTGGTGGCCTCAGGACCCCTGGCGCTGCCTAAGCCCTACTTGAATGGAGCCCCAAGAGGCCAAATACCATGTTGTTATCACCGTACTACTTCTGTCATCTGTCAGGGATTGTGGCTAAGTTTTCCAATACGACTAGTTCCCTCAGGGCTGCCGGCTTCTCTCTTCTAGGCAGTAGTTAAAACGTAGCCTTATGTTTCTGAGCAACCTTATCTGTGGCCTCTAGTATCTGTGGCTTAAAATAGCCATTTTATTGTGTGATACTCCCTAATCCTGTAATTTCCATAGCCCCTTGGCTCTGAAATCCAAAATTGAAGCCCAGCAAGTGCTTCAAGTTTAAAGGTAACAAGTTAAAGGGTAGAAAGCCTCAGCTTCTAATTTAAAACTATGCCAGATGAGTTATACTCAGAACAAGAAATTTTATACAGAAGGTTGTTCTCCTGCATCTTTCTCAGAGCAGCTCTGTCTACTTCTTTGAATACTCTTAGCTCTTTTCTGCTCCTTTTTTGTTTTTAATTTTTTTTATTTAATGTTTGAGCGTGTTGGGTCTTCATTGCATGCAGGATTTCTCTAGTTGCCTTGAGCGGGGGCTGCTCTCCAGGAGGGCTCCTCATTGCGGTGGCTTCTCTTGTTGCAGAGCATGGGCAAGGTTTCAACAGCTGCAGCTCCCGGGCTCGAGCGCATGTTGGGTCTTCCCGGATGAGGGAGTGAACCTGTGTCTCTGGCAGCGGCAGGCTGATTCTGTACCACTAACCCTCCAGGGAAGCCCCCTCTTTTCTTCTTGAAGCATCTTCTGCCGTTGGCTTCAGGGTCAGCCGCTTTCTCCTGGCTTTCTTCTGTTTTTGCTCATCATTCCCTTCCTGCTGCCTTCAGTTCCTCCTTCCAGCCCTCACTGTCAAGTTGGTGTTCTCTGTGGGAACCTTCCTGGATCCTCTTCAGTGGAGAGTCGTGTTCTTGCCAAACTTCACCCACCGTTTCTGCGCATCACTGCTGCCCGGTTAATACACCTCTAGTGAAGACTTCTGGGCTCACTGGTTCTAGAGTCCAGCTACATATTACTGATTTGAGTGTCTGCTACACTCCTACGCGTCCCTGGTGGCTCAGACAGTAAGAAAACCTGCCTGCGATGTGGGAGACCGGGGTTCGATCCCTGGGTCAGGAAGATCCCTCAGAGAAGGAAGGGAATGGCAGCCCACCCCAGTAATCTTGTCTGGAGAATTCCATGGACAGAGGCCATAGTCCATGGGGTCGCAGAGAGGCGGACGTGACTGAGCAACTAACACATTCACTTCTCACTTTCTTTTACACGCTTACAACTCAGTGCATCAAAAACAAAAACAAGAACAAGCCTTTTTTTTCTCTCAGAGTTCTTTCTTTTCATGGAGCTTCTGCTTCAGAGCGTAATGGAGTCTGAGAGTCCCATGTTTGAATCCTGGCTAAGTTAGTTAACCAGTTTTTCCTCCCTTATCATATTGGCTAGCACCTCCAAGAAGATAATGTTGCCTTGTTCCTGTTCTTGGGGAGAAAGCATTCAGTTTTCACCTTAAGTGTGATGTTATCTGTAAACGTCTTTGTTTATGCTCTTCATTATGAAGACTTTTTAACAATAAATTTAAAAACATTTTTATTAGCTAATTATTAATCAGTATTTTTAATATTTAGAGAATCTCCACTGACAACAACAAAGCCAAAATCCACTGTAAGGAAATTTAAGGAAGTTTAAAATTGTATTTCAAAGAAACTGTCACTGATGAAGGAAAAAAGATAAACTATAGTTTGGAAGAAATGAGCCCATAATAGTAGGTGCTAATTCTTCATTTGCTGAATGGGTGTGCAAATGATGCAAATTTAATTTGGCTAACATTTATTCTTGGCATTAAATCTTTCTGCTTATAATTTAAATAAATCAGGAGAGACAGTATAATTTTGGAATGTTGCAAATATTGTGTTATTCCTGTGTGCATGTATAAAGAGCATCACTGGAATTGTATCTGAGAAATTTGGAGTTTAATTTAGCTCCCTTTTTTCATTATTAGGAAAGTTAAACTGGATTTAGTCCCAAAAGAGGCCTTTGGAACAGCCTGAAAGTTCTTGTCCTCATCAGAATCATATGTTAAAACATGAATCTTGTTAATACAAATGACCATTCAGTGGAGCGTGGTTAATTCTGGGACAGGTCATATACACAGACTTTGCTTGATTGGTGTAGGTGACCTTTGGAAGGCTATGATGGTAGCAAGAATGTACTTTGTAAAAATAAGAACATCTTTGTAGTTAGAATTGTAATTTTCCTAGAACTTGGAGCCTATGTTCAGTGTTTCTTAAATTGTTGATTATTATTATTTGTTTCTGTAAATTTATCTGGGCTGGTGAAGGAAAGAATAACTGTCTACAGAGTGTGCATTATTGAGGTCTTTTAGGTGGAAAGTTAAGGGAGATGATAAATTAGAATTTTAAAGATGCTCTTGAGTATACTATATATTCAGCAAACTTTTGTTAACACAATGCCGAATGAAAAAATAGTGTTGGCGGGTGCAAAGGGAATGACTTGTGTTGAAATATATAATTCTGTTCCTTTTTTTCCCTACCAAAAATGAGTTGGTCCCTCTTAGCCCTAATATTTTTTGAGTTCTGAAATAAGAAATTATTAGTTGTTCAGGGCTTTATTCCAAGAGATTTGCTTTCATCCTTAAACAAGACTTTGCTGTAACTCTTCCCATTCCTTCTTGACCTAATTGTTATCTATAATTTTTCTCCATTAACTGTTTATTGCAAATATCGTTCACTTTTCTCATATCTAAAACGGGGGCAATAAAACACATACCTCAAATATCATGAGCCTTAAATGATGAGCTTGGCACTATACGTAGCATATATTGGGTCCTAAGTAAACTGAATATTAACCATTTTTGCTTTCCCCTTAGTCAAATAGCTGTAATTATCTTTTTCCAGTGATTAAAACTATAATTTCTCTGGGTCTCTAGTGTCCTAAAAAAAAATTTCAGCCCACTTTTGTTACCCACAACTAGATACTCTTTTCCCCTGATGTGGTAGGTCAGCACGAAGGAATAGTTTTCTCTGTGTTCTTCAGGATTTGTTTCCAAGTCCCTACTTCTGTATCCATTGTGGTTCTGCATCTTTATCTGAAGCTGTGATTGGCTGGGTCTTTGTTGTCTATCCTGTATTTTATGATACCTAGCCCAGAGGAATTCTTTGTCGCTCCATTTTTACTTTTAGGAACAATAGAGGCAGTCTTTTTCTCCAGTCATAGGAGAAAAGAGAAGCTTGGTTTGGAGAGTGTTCTCTCTTGCTGTATTACTAAGAAAAGGGCAGATGGAAAACTTTTCCTTCAAATGTAAAGGGCGCACATCTTAGTGGGGAGCTGGTGCAGTTTGCTAAAGTGAATATGGTCGTGTGATAGGGATCCTAGTAAGTTTCAGAGAAGTCTCGAACTGCTCTGAGCTGCATTAAGCCTTCTTCCCCTCCTCATCCTTCAGACTACCCACCTGTTGTGGGAAGCATTTCAGCCCCCTGATGCCCTCTGACCCACCATCTGCCAGCTGGTTCTGTGTGGACGGGTTTTGCCTGCCCTGCCCTCTCTCCTTTGTCCCTAAGATAAGAAGTTTGGCGTTTAAGAGACAAGCTCTTTGTTCTTATTACCGCCTGCCTTTGAGTAGATGGCAAAAAGGGGGAGACAGAATGCTGCATTTCCACTTTGCCTTAAACAGGCTTCCCTTGTGGACAACGGGAGATGCGATGCACAGGGCAGAGACAATGCTGAGTGAAACCCTGGCTGACTGCCTGTTTCCTTTGCTTTCTTCTGTCTGTTCAATACAGTATTGAAGATGAGTAACACAGCATATGAAAGTAAGAAGCTAGTGTGAAAAAAAAAAAAAACATGATTTTTATGAGTAAGATTAAAAAAGCCTAAACTTAGACTTTAGAAATGTAGAGTAAATGGAATTGTTATGAATGGTGGGAGGAGGGTTATGTGGTCTCTTAAGTGCAGAGGTCAGGAGGAAATGGACTAAGGGCAGAGGGATATAGGTTATATTATAAGGAACTTCCTGAGAGGGGCTCTGAGACATGGGAATGAGGAGTCACTGAGATTTATTTTAGTTCTCTCCTGGATGGATGGAGGCGGCGGGGAGGTGTGTGTGTCAATAGCAGCCACCAACAAAGGTTGGAGTTGACTGTCTTCAAATTTTCATTCTTTCCATTTTTAGGTGGTTTCCTAAATATGATTACAGATACCAGTCCTTTTTTTTTTTTTTTTTTAACTGCCGTTCATTTAATGAGAAGAAATGGATTATTCAGGCATTCTGGTATGGATTGCAGATCTTTCAAAAGTGATGTGCTAAATATTTTCAGACTAAGGTATGAGTTTACATCCTAGCTTCCCTACTTAGCAGTTGCAAGACTTCAAAAAGAGGATTGTTGAGAATACTTAAGAGAGAGTATTTATGAAGGACTTTGTAAATTGCATAGTGCTATATGCTACAGTGGGCTCTTAGACTTCTGGAGAATTTCCATGTGAGTGGTGACCTCACATCTTCTCTGCCTTCTCTTTGACTTCCAGACTTCCTTGTCTCTAGTGTTGCTTGGGGCACTGGAGGAGAAGGATCTTGTTTATATTCTCCTGTTGGTTCTAGTTTTCAGAGCTCCCCCCACCCCAGAAGATAGTGCTGGTTGAGGTGAAGGTGGGGAGATGTGGGGAAGTTTTATTGGAAAGTAAAGACAGTTTTGAGAAAGTACAGATTTAGAAAAGAAGGCTAGAGGTGGAAAACAAAGCTGGGAAACATAAACAGGCTGCCAGGATCGTGTAGGTGTGGGGTGCATCAATAAACTCTACTTCAACTTTAATATATATGTATACACAATGTTCCATGACTACCTAAAAATGTACCAGTGGTTCTTCCATCTGTCCCTCTGTTTGAGCTACATTTTCACAGCTGCAGAGCTTAGGGAAAGGCAGTTGCAAGTAGCTTCCTAGAAGGTGTCGAAGATAAAAATATGGTCTATTTTTCTCTTAATGTAAGTAATGAGAAGAAATGTAAGCCTTTTTGATTTGACTCATTAGCTTTGTTAAATTGAGTTTCTATGTTGCATTTAGGAAAAACTATGGATTCTCATTGTTCTCAAACTAGAACAAAAAGGAGAATATAAACTGCCTTGGTGGAGGGTAGTGAGTTTGGCTGACCGCTGCACTACTTCTGCCCCAAACACCGTGCTGACCCCCTTACAAACTCTTACCCCCGACCTGCTTGCATACGGTGAGCAAGGCCCCCAGGCTCTGTATCGGTCTGGCCAGGGCCCTGCCAGCTGCAGGCTTGTCTCTGCATCCAGGGTGCTGACTCAGGAATGAGATGGCCAACTGTGGCTCCTGTGACCCTGACTCACTTCCTGCCGTGAGTTGGGAGCGGTGGCGCGGGTCTCGATGCCCACCTCAGTCCACCTTCAGGAGGCCTGACCCTGGTGCTGCTGGGCCTCCTTCAGTGGTTTGTCCCCGGGCCGCCTAGGTTGTGATCGTGGTCTCAATGCCAAAGCAAGTTGCTTCTGCCTTGGCTAGAGGATCAGATCTGTTTTTAGTGACCTTATATTTTGTATCCCAGAGTGTGGCCTATCGGAAGTCAATTTTGTTTTCATTGTTGGTGTTGACAACATAAATATGTTTTCTCTCTGTTCTGGAGGCTGAAATTCTAAGATCAAGGAGTTGGCAGGGCCGGCTTCATCTGAGGCTCTTCCTGATTTGCTGCATCCTCACATGGTCCTCCCTCTCTGTGGGCATAGCCTGGTGTGTGTCTCTGTATCCTGGTCTCTATTTTTTTTCCTTTGAATCAAATTTTATTGAATTTGAATTCAGTTCTTATTCATGCAACATAAGTTAACTATTCAATTCTGCAAGATAAAGAGTATCTCAAAGTCACAAATGGAAATTTGCACGCTGAAAGAAGTATAAGCATTGTATTTTTATAATTCTTTTTAAAAGGGTGACTATTGTTGTTGTTCAGTCACCAAGTCCTGTCCCTCATGGACTGCAGGATGCTAGACTTCTCTGTCCTTCACCATCTCCCAGAGTTTGCTCAAACTCATGTTCACTGAGTCGATGATGCCATCCAACCATCTCATCCTCTGTCATCCCCTTCTCCTGCCTTCACTCTTTCCTAGTATCAGGATCTCTTCTAATGAGTTGGCTTCTTGCATCAGGTGGCCAAAGTATTGGAGTTCAGCATCAGTCCTTCCAATGAATATTCAGGGCTGATTTCCTTTAGAATGGACTGGTTTGTTCTCCTTGCTGTCCAAGGGACTCTCGAGAGTCTCCAACACCATGGTTCTTTGGAGCTTAGCTTTCTTTGTGGTCCAGCTCTCAAATTTTATACATGACTACTGGAAAAGCCATAGCTTGGTCTAGTTAGACCTTTGTTGGTAAAGTAATGTCTGGTTTTTTAATACATTGTCTAGGTTGGTCATAACTTTTCTTCCAAGGAGCAAGTGTCTTTATTTCATGGCTGCAGTCACCATCCACAGTGTTTTTGGAGCCCAGGAAAGTAAAGTCTGTCACTGTTTCTATTGCTTGTTCATCTATTTGCTATGAAGTGATGGGACTAGATGCCATGATCTTCATTTTTTGAATGTTGAGGTTTAAGCCAGCCTTTTCACGCTACTCTTTCATTTTCATCAAGAGGCTCTTTAGTTCCTCTTCATTTTCTGCCATTAGGGTGGTACCATCTGCATATCTGAGGTTGTTGATATTTCTCCTGGCAATCTTGATTCCAGCTTGTGATTCATCCAGCCTGGCATTTCACATGATGTACTCTGCATATAACTTCAATAAATAGAGTATACAATCTTGATGTATTCCTTTTGCAATTTGGAACAAGTCTGTTGTTCCTTGTCTGGTTCTAAGTGTTTCTTCTTCACCTGCATCCAGGTTTCTCAGGAGGCAGTTTAGATGGTCTGGAATTCTTCAATTCCCATCTCTTGAAGAATTTTCCACAGTGTGTTGTGATTCACACAGTCAAAGGCTATAGGGTAGTCAATGAAGCAGAAGTAGATGTTTTTCTGGAATACTCTTTTTTTCTATGATTGTTTTTCTGTTGCTGTGTAGCAAATTGCTAGTTATTCTCGTACAGTTTCTGTGAGTCTGGAGTCATAGCCCAGGATCTCTAGGAGGCTTTGGCTCAAATCTGTTGGCCAGAGATGCTGTCATCTCAGAGTTCAACTGGGAGAGGACCCATTTCCAAGTTTACTTGCATGGTTGATGGCAATGAGAATCATACTTTAAATGATGTAGGAAATTTGTCTCTGTTTAGAAATCCTGATATGAAGTGGAGACTTATTTAAAATTTCGTATAAATCTGCAGTTTGATATTGGAATTTGCTCAAAGATGGCTGTACTTAACACACAATTTTATTGAGGTATATTTTGTTGTTGTTGAGTTGCTAAGTTGTGTCTACCTTCTTTGCAAATCTCTGGACTATAGTCTGTCATGCTCCTATTTCCATGAAATTTTCCATGCAAGAATACTGGAATGGGTTGCTGTTTCCTTCTCCAAGGAATCTTCCTGACCCAGGAATCTAACCCCTGTCTCCTGCTTGGCAGGTGGATGCTTTACCACCGAACCACTAAGGTTTGAAGTGTATGGGTATACTTAAAAAATATGATTTTAATTCCGATCTTACTGAAGCCAATGACAAGAGAAAACTATGTTCCCAGCTACTTAGTCTTCTGTAATTACAGCCTTCATTATACCATAGCTTTCTTTACCTGAATAGTGTCTTAATTCCTAGTTCAGTTCAGTTCAGTCACTTAGTCGTGTCCGACTCTTTGTGACCCCATAGACTGCAGCATGCCAGGCTTCCTTGTCCATCACCAACTCCTAGAACTTACTCAAACTCAATGTCCATTGAGTCAGTGATGCCATCCAACCATCTTATCCTCTCTTGTCCCCTTCTCCTCCTGTGTTCAATCTTTCCCATCATCAGGGTCTTTTCCAATGGGTCAGTTCTTTGCATTAGGTGGCCAAAGTACTGGAGTTTCAGCTTCAACATCAGTCCTGCCAATGAACACCCAAGACTGATCTCCTTTAGGATGGACTGGTTGGATCTCCTTGCAGTCCAAGGGACTCTCAGGAGTCTTCTCCAACACCACAGTTCAAAAGCATCAGCTTTCTTCACAGTCCAACTCTCACTTCCACACATGACTACTGGGAAAACCATAGTTTTGACTTGATGGCTCTTTGTTGGCAAAGTAATGTCTCTGCTTTGTAATACGCTGTCTAGGTTGGTCATAACTTTTCTTCCAAAGAGGAAGCGTCTTTAATTTTATGGCTGCAGTCACCACCTGCAGTGATTTTAGAGCCCCCCCCAAAAAAATTTTTATATTTTCATATTAAGTTTTGAAAAATTGACTCATTTTGATAGGTAGAATTTAGAGCATGGATTCTCAAACTGTGCTTCTCTCGAAAGACTGTGGCAATCATACAGGACCAGGTTCTCCCTCCTTTCCTTATGTACTCATTTCACAAACTTCAGTTTCACATACTGTCATAGTATACATTTACAGGTTCCATTTACAAAGAGAGATATATTTATAGGGATATATAATCTATTCTAATATGTAAAGCTTTAATTATGTATAGACTATATATGATCCTCTGTTACATATTACATATATGTAGTAGATGTACAGTTAGTTGCTCCTTCATGTCCAAGTCTTTGGACACCATGGACTGTAGCCTGCCAGGCTCCTAGCTCCATAGGACAAGCATCCTGGACTGGGTTGCTAGTCCCTTCTCCAGGGCGTCTTCTCAACCCAGGGACTGAACAGTGGTCTCCTGCATGCAGGCAGATTCTTTATGGCTTGAACCACTGGGGAAGCCCCATATTACATATATAATTTTCTTCAATTATTTAAATATAATATGTAATCTATTATCTAGTTCCTGTATATGATGTGATATAAAATCTATTATGTATAATCTTCTACTACAGATAATATCAATATATATATAATATTCCTATCTGAAATAAAAGTTCATGGGAAGCAGATGTCATAAATCACTCTCATACCCTGTAGCCCCCAGAACAGTAAGTTTTTTCTCAGCAAATACTTAGAAGTTTGATTGCAGTTGATTTGAGGATGAACACAGTTCTTAGCTATAGGTGACTGGGGGAAATTGGATGCAGGGTTAGGGCTTAGTGATGCCCAAAGGCAGGCAGGCCACCATGCACCCCGGGTCACCCCATCGACGACTTGGGCACTGCTCAATTTGCTTCTCCTGAGCCCCCCGACCCCATGTGGAAGGATTAGAGAGCATGAAGTGGGCATAAGGTGACAAGAAGGTTCTTGTCTGTTTTGTCACCTCCTCCTGCAGTTTCCTCCTGGGCTGGTCCTGGAGGTAAGGACTTCCTGCTGGGCTGTGTGTGCTGGCCTGCTCTTAACTAGAGGTGCCTCTGTCCCTGGACTGTGATGAGATTGGAACAGAGCACCATTACTGGTATTTCTGTAGGTTGTGTAGTTACTTTCCCTTGATGAAAAAGCCTGAAATTTTGATGCCTGAGCTGTCTTGCTTTATTAAAATTTCCCTTCTGTTTTCTGGAAAACCCTTCATGATGCTGCTTCTAAGTGGGTCTAATAGTCATTCTTGGCTTTTCCAACTGTCTGTGAGCCATGTGGAGGTTGTCCAGGCTGGGCATGGAGTTGAGGACAGTCCAGGTCATTAGAGAAAGGCTTGGGAAGAATGAGATGAGGAGCTGTAGGCAGCTGTAGTAGGTGATGTTCTAGTTTGGGCACCAAAGTGCCATAACTAGGTGACCTAAGCATTTCTTTCATAAAGCTCCAAAGGTCTGGAGGTTGAAGATCAAAGCAGCAGCAGATTCCGAGTCTAGTGAGAGCCTGCTTCCTGGTCCACGGACAGCTGTCTCCTCACTGTCCTCATGTGAGGTTGAGAGTTCTCCAGACCCCTTTCTTTTATAAGTGTACTAATTCCATTTGTAAGGAGCTCCATCCTCATCACTGATCCACATGCCGAAGGCCCAGCTAGTGCCATCATCTTGGGGTTGGGATTTCAACATATGAATTGGGGGCCCTCAAACATTTGTTCATAAGTTTGCCCCTCCCCCCTCCTCCCAACGTCACGTCCTTCTTGTCTGCATAATACATTCATCCCACCAGTTCCAGAAGTTTCCACGCCTTCCAGCATCAGCTTTAAAATCTCGTCTAAACAGCATGTAAATCAGATACGAGTGAGATCTGATTTACATAATGCAAGGTACCATCTCATGCAGAGGTAGATTCCTCTTCAACTGTGAGCCTGTGAAACCAAATGACTTGTTTTTCAGACATAATGGTGGGACAGGCAAAGGGTATACAGTCCCATTCTGAAGGAGAAATAGGATAGAAGAAAAGGACAACAAGTCCCATGTCATCATGTCGTAACAACATTCAGCCTTAAGGATGGGGAATGATCCTCTTTGACTTGATGCTCTGCCTTCCAGGTCTGGCGTGGCAAGTTGGCTCTTTTGCGGCCCCTCTCTGGTGGTGGCTGTCTGCTGGGGCCCTAAGGCTCTCCTGGGCTGAGACAGCTGCCCCTGGGCTCGAGTCAGCCCTGTCCCTTGATACACAGGTGGAGGTATATATGGTATGCGTGTGTGCTCAGTCATGTCTGACTCTTGGTGACCCTCTAGACTGTAGCCCACCAGGTTCCTCTGTCCATGGGATTTCCCAGGCAAGAATACAGGAGTGGGTTGTCATTTCCTCCTCCAGGGGATCTTCCTGACACAGGGATTGAACTCATGTCTTTTGTATCTCCTGTATTGGCAGGCAGGGGAATTCGTTACCATTGCATCGCCTGGGAAGCCCCCATCGGTGGAGGAGACCATGTTTTCCTCTCCCACCCTGGGCCCCTGCTTTCAGGACCTGTGCTGATCACAGGTCCTGGTGATCTCTGGATTGTCTTTGAGGTTGGCCTTCCACTGTCTAGATAGGGTCGATACTAGAACCTCCTTATCGAAGGGTGACTTGACCCTACCCCAGTGTTTTGTTTTGCAGTATAGATAGACTGAGAGAGACTTTGTGTCCTCTGAGAATCTGTTTCCCCAAGTCTTGTAATCAAATCCTGCTGTCCTTCAAAGTCAGGTTCCCTTGGGATTCCCAGTCCCTTTGCCGAATCCCCAGGTTGGGAAGCCTGATGTGGGGCTTGGAATGTTTGCAACAGTGTGAAAACTTCTTTGGTTTTCTTGTCCTTCAGTTTGTGGGTCGCCCACCAAGCAGGTAAGGGATTTGATTTTAATGTGATCTTGCCCTTCCTGCCACCTCGTTGTGGCTTCTGCTTTGTCCTCGGATGTGGGGTCTCTTTTTCTTGGTGGGTTCCAACATCCTGCTGTCAATGGTTGTTCAGGAGCTTGTTGCAATTTTGGTGTTCTTGCAGGAAAGGATGAGTGCACATCCCTGATGGTCCAGCGGCTAAGATTTTGCCAGTGCAGAAAGCCCAGGTTTTGATCACTGGTTAGGGAACTAGATCTCATATGCTGCAATAAGAATTTGCATGGCACAACTGAGAAAGGACTCTACATGCCGCAACGAAGACCCAGTGCAGTCAAATAATGAATAATAAATGAAATAAAATACACTGATAGGCTGAGAATTTTCCAACTCTCTAAGTTCTTCCTTTTTTTGCTTAACGATTCCATGGGAAACATGGAAGTCTTTTCCCTCTTGCATTTTACTGTAAACCGTCAGGAGCAGTCAAGATGTACCTTCAGTCATTTACTTAGAAATCACTCCAGCTAAATGTCCAATTTTGTTGCTCCCAAATTCAACCACAAAACACTGGAACAGGAGCAAGATTTATCCAAGTTCTTTGTCATTTTATGATAAGGATTGTCTTTTCCTCATCTCTGTCAGACCACATCAGAATGCCTTTTACTGTTCATATTTCTACCAGCATTCTGTTTGTGATAACTTAGTCTCTGGGAAGATGGAATCTTTCTGTCTTGGTCTTGGAGGGTGGCAGCTGGAGGGTCAGGGAGGAAGGCAAGAATACTGGAGTGGTTTGCCATCCATTCCCTCCTCCAGGAAAGATTGAAGGCAAAAGGAAAAGACGGCGGCAGAGGATGAGATGTTTAAATAGCATCACCACTCAATGGACATGAAAGTGAAGTCGCTCAGTCATGCCTGACTCTTTGCAACCTCATGGATTGTAGCCTACCAGGCTTCTCCATCCATGGGATTCTCCAGGCAAGAATACTGGAGTGGATTGCCGTTTCCTTCTCCAGGGGATCTTCCCGACCCAGGGATCGAACCCAGGTGTCCCGCATTGTAGGCAGACGCTTTAACCTCTGAGCCACCAGGGGAGATACATGAATCTTCATGTATCAGTGGACATGAATTTGAGCAAATTCCAGGAGAGGGTGAAGGACAGGGAAACCCGGTGTGCTGCAGTCCATGGAGTCACAGAGAGGAACACGACATAGTGACTGAACAACATCTATCTGTATAGAGGACTCGGGATGGGCACATGTTCATTAAACACATAAAAAGATGCTCAGCATCACAAGTTATTAGGGAAATGCAAGTCAAAACCACAGTGAGATACCTCTTCACACCCATCAGGATAGCTATTGCCAAAAACAGAAAGCCAGAAAATAGTGTTGGCAGAGATGTGGAGAATTTGGTGTCCTTGTACACTATTGGTGGGAACGTAAAATGATGCAATTGCTATAGAGGTGCATTACTGTGGAGTAGAATTGCTGTATAATCCAGCAACTCCACTTCTCAGTATATACTCAAAAGACTTGAAAGCAGGGATTCAGACAAGTATTTGTGTGCCCACATTCATAGCAGTGTTATTCACAACAGCTGAAAGGTAGGAGCAAACCAACTGGCCATGGGCAGGTAAATGAATAAACACCAGGTGGTGTAGACAGACAATGGAATTTTGTTGCACCTTAAAAAGAAGGAACTTCTGACATTTGCTACAGCATGAATGCACCTTGAAGACATTATGCTCAGCGAAATAAGCCAGTCACAATAAGACAATTTGACACACACACATGTCTGCGTGCGTGCTAAGTCGTGCAGTCGTGTTCAGCTCTTTGCAATTCCATGGACTGTAGCCCGCTAGGCTCCTCTGTCCTTGAGATTCTCCAGGCAAGAATACTGGACTGGGTTGCCATTTCCTTTCCCAGGGGATCTTCCCAACCAGGGATCAGATCTGTGTCTCCTGCCTTGGCAGTTGGATTCTTTACCACTGCATCACCTGGGAAGCCCCATGAGGTACCTAGAGTTGTCAGATTCATAGAGACAGAAAGTATTGGGTTGGCCCCAAAATTCTGTAAGATGAAGTGAGTTCTGGAAATGGGGGTGATGATTGCTTAACAGAATACATGTGCTTAATGCCATATTAACCATTTCAATAATGGTTAAAATGGCAAATTTTATGTTGTGTATGATTTACCACCATTAAAAAAATTCATTAAAAAAAAGCCATGTCCCCCTGTGCACTGTTTACCATGGGGAGTTAAATGGACATATACTGAGTTTTCTATTTAAGAATAATGTTCTGGTCAGTTCTGTGAGAAAGTTGAGATCACCAGAATTTTGTTTTCATCCGCTTTAGCAATAATCAAGCCTCTCTCTTTTCTCTGCCCTTCTCCCTGTCTGAGAAATAAGACTGTCCTTGAAGTCTTGCCTGGGCCATGTCTGGAAGGTGAAGTCTGGGCAGCCATAGAGGAGTCTTGAGTACTGTGCTATCTTTTCTTTTTGTTTCTGACATTTGCCAAAGCTGTTGGATTATGAAGTGAAGACTGAGAGAGGGGTGTAGGTCTGGGAGAATCCAGGTTTTGTTGATGTCAAGCTCATACAATTTGGGGTTCTCCTTAAAAAAGAAGGTGAAAAGATCTTTCTTCCAAAACTTGTACAAGAGTACTCGTAAACATGTGTTGGGGCTGGTCCCACGGTTTTAGAAGGAGCCCTGAAGCTTAAGCATCATTAGTTTAATGTAACTTGTCTTTGTTGAGGAGTAGGGAGTGTGCAGAGCAAACTGCTTATCTCCTGTGACCTTGATCCTCGGAAGCGAAAAGATCGGGCAGGTCGAGTCACATCCAGAAGATGGACAAGTAATTAGGAAACCCCTAGGGATGGAAAACGGTTTATTCCCTTTAAATTCACTCTGGTCCACATTTACTTGAACTATCTTCCCAGATGACCATTTCTACTGTAATTTAGCATGACAAGGACCTTTGACCAAAATCAATTAACTTTGAATTTCTCGCCTAGACTGTGGCCTGATAAAATTTTAGTGGCACTTTCTGAGGAATTGGATAAAATTTCCATGATAATTATGACCTTGAGGTAGTCTTGTGTCAAAAAAGATGTATATTCTTCTTTGGCTAATTACTTTCTCATCTTTCCCCCCACTCTGATTAGTCTTCATATCTGTTTCGGACTTAAATAAATACTTCATCAATCATAGATTAGAAGAATCTCATTACCTCTGGGAATTCCTCAGTGCCACTCAGGCCTTTAATGAAGCTGTTAGGAGCCTTTGTCATTGAAAGCAGGGCTTAAGTGACCAGATGGACTCCTTGGAAGCAACTTGTACAAATGTCAGGCGAGAAGACATTTAATGAGGCTTAACACGTGCAGCAGAAGGCAGAGTGGGCCCTGAGATTCTTCTCATTGGGCTGTATCACCTTCAGTAATAGCCTAATTTCTTCCTTTTGTAGGAAAAATGGAACTTTTAGAAGTAAAACAATATGAGTTTATTCCATATTAAGAAAGTGAAAATGAAGGCAAAAAATCACAGCATGCTTCACACTTTCTTTTGTGGCAGGACGCATTATCCTAAGAGAGTGCAGACCTTTACTGCCAAACAGGGTGAGGGCAACCGCCATTCAGGCTTCTCAACTTGGCCAGATCCCTGATTTTCAGATGTAGATTTCAGCGTCCAGATTGCTCATTGTCCCAATGCCAGTTGGGCACTGGGATAGATTTGCCAGATTCATTTTCACTTCTTAGACAAAGGTGGAATTTGAATCTGAAATTAAAGGTGAAGAACAAGGTCTCTAAATCAATCAAACTCCATTATCATTCAAGTGGGGCTTTTATTACTGTTTCCGGCCTTTTGAATAATAGAAAACTGTTCGCAAAAAATCATCCCTCCCCTTCCCCCAGAGACTTTGGGAAACTTAATAAAACTTCATGTTAGTGATGAATCGAAGGCTGCTTTGCTTATTTTGGTCTCTGAAAAGATGAAATGAGGAGGAGGTCCAAATCTGCTGAGAAGAGCCATCCTTTCCATGGGTTTGAATGTAGCCAGATTATTTTTGGCTTTATCCTGTATTCCAGAGAAAAGGGTGTGGTTGAAAAAAATGGTATTGAGAATTTGTAAAACAAAGAAGAATTTTGCATTGTTCTGAGTTTTTTTTTTTTTCTTGGCTGTGCTTAGGGGAATCTTAGTTCCCTGACCAAAGATTAAACCCGGGCTCTTGGCAATGAAAGCACAAAGTCCTAACCACTGGACCACCAGGGAATTCCCTATTCTGAGTTTTAGTGTGATCAGTGAATAAAAGGAAGAATTTTAAAAAGAAATAATGCCAGCTGAAAATAGTTTGCGTGTTCATTTCACAGCTTTGGTCATGACTGTTTTCATATGCGTGCCTAAAATGTGTATGCTTCATTACTACGAAATAGTTGGTTTGCAGGCATTCTGTCATCTAAATGATGCTGAAAACTCAGCTCCTTTGTACACCAGTGCCGAATCACATAGTGGAGATGGAGTTTTTGAGTGAAGTAGAAAAGGATAGCTTTATTGCTTTGCCAAGCAAAGGGGGCCACAGTGGGCTATCGCCTCAAAACCACGCGTCCTTACGCGGAGAAGACAGCAAGGTTTTATGGTAATTGTTCAAAGAGAGGGTGATCAGCTGGTGGACATTCTTCTCCTGGGTTGGTGATAAGGTTAAGTGGGAGTCAGCATCATCAGCCTTCAGGTCCAGCTGGTCTGGGGTCTCCATGCTTGTGGGCAGCATACCATCAATTAAGTTAATCGTTACTGTCTCCCGCCTGGAGGGGGTTTCAGCATTTGCGAAACAGCTCAGAGATAAAGGCTGTTCTTCACTGTTTTGCCCTCTTCTCACTTTCTCTCCCTTCCCTAATTAACAACTGCTTGAATCTCTGCCCATTGGAACTCAGGGACGGTCCTAGACGCTGAGTGAAGGCTGTTCCTTATGATCAAAGAAATGAGGGACACAGGAAGGCTTTGTGCCCAGGAGCCCCAGAGGGCCCCTGCATGCTATCATAAATTCTTGTAACCCTTAGGTGAAAATAAGAACAATAAGGTTGGTTTTAAAATTAACTTCACACTTTTCCCTTCTTCCTTGGAGACAGATCCATATTGCCTGTGTGATGTTAGTTCCAGTTAGGGCAGTTTGGAAACTTTATTTTTAGCAGGAGAGGAAAAAAGAAAAAAGTGGTTTGCTTTGAAACAAATTAACAAATAGAGTGGGTTGAAACAGTTTTGTATGGGAATTGGTTTCCTCACCCTGGCAGACTGGCCAGAAGCCAGCATTCACAGCTTTATTCTGTTTTGTTTTGTTTTTCCCTAACTTTTTATCTACAGCCCTTGTTCACTGAGGGAGAGGAAAGCCTTTTCCTGTGGTTTCCCCACCCGTCCTGTGGCAGCAGCTGCCCCTCCCCCATCCCCCTGCCCTCCAGGGCTTGGTCCACTTGGCACTTGGGCCTCTCAGCTCCTTTCTTAGCAACTGCCTCCTTAGCAGGGTTAAATGCAGGCAAGATCCCACCAGTCATCCTATGTTAGTGGGAAACTTAAGGATGTAGGGCTTCCCCGGTGGCTCAGACAGTAAAGAATCTGCCTGCAGTGCAGGAGACCTGGCTTCCATCCCTGAATTGGGAAGATCCCCTGGAGGAGGGCATGGCAACTCACTCCAGTATTCTTGCCTGGAGAATCCCATGGTCAGAGGAGCCTGGTGGGCTACAGTCCATGGGGTCACAAAGAGTTGGACACGCCTAAGACTTGAGGATGTTTCTGGCGTTTTTAGCTCACTCATCCTGTAGTTACACTCAACAGTAGTGACTGTATCTGAGTTCTTCCCCTGCATAATTTTATTTCCACCTCACAACATCCTGGGGGAAGCACTGTCGTCTACACGATCAGGTGAGAAAGGCGTGACTCTGGCAGGCGAGAGACCTACCCAGAGTCACGTGGACAAGAAGGGGTGGCGGCCAGTGGGTTTAAAACTAGGTTCTGCTGACTGCGCTCCTCACGCTGTCTGCTGCCTTCATAGAGCTGGAAGGGCTTTTGGAGACCTCCTCGTCCAGTGATCTTTGCACTGGCTGCACGACAGAACCACCTGGAGAATTAAAAACACGGCACCACTGGGCTCGTCCCTAGCTGGCTAGATGGAGTCTCTAGGGATGGATCTCAGAGTTGGGGTGGGGGCTACCCGGGGTAATTGTGCTATGCAGCCGGCAGGTCTCGCTGCTCTAGTCCGACTCCTCAGCTTTCAGAGGAATCAGAAGCCCAGCAATTTCTTCTTGCTCTAGTCTGCAAGGAGGGAGGTAGAACTAGAACTGCAAGGTAGACAGGCTTAGAGGATGTGAACGTGAGGAGTTGGCTCACACATTGTTCTCAGGGTTTCTGCTCTTCTCAGAGCTTCCCCTGGGAACCCCATGCCCTTCTGGGGTGTGGACTCTGACTCTGCAGGACAGTCCCCTCTTCTGTGTGGCATTCCCCCGGCCCCCTCCCCCCCAAACAACCCTGCCTCCGTTGCCACTGGTGTTTGGATTTGTTACTATGGCTTATTCTTGTTGGAAACTCAACATGAGCTAGCGATGGTTCTCGGACTTGCAGAGGTCTATGAGATGCATCTTGAGAGAGATTTTCTGGTCAGTTTTTTGAGGACGTGGGGTGAGCCTGGGAGATGGGAGACTGGTGGGGATGCTGAGCTCCCGATTGGTCTGGGGTCGGGATACCCAGGTTCTTCTCTCTGTCACCCATCCCCTGCCTCCCTCCTTCGTCCTTCTCAGTGGTTCCTTGTCCCAGGTTCACTCAGGAGGCAGCAGTCAGTCGCCGTCCAGCCCCCAAAGGTCTTTCTCTGTGCCACCCCCCAACCCCTGCCCCGCAACCTGAGCTTAGTGAGGACAAGAAATCCCAGCCTCCTCACCTCCTAGTGCTCCTCCTCTTCTGTCTTTTCAGCCCGACCTCAGAGGCCCAGTGACTGTAAACACACGGGGTAAAGGCAGTGGACAGTGAAGGAAAGCACTTTGTCTTGTAAGGCAGAGAGGAGAGGGCTGTCAGGACACAGACGCTCTTGGTGCCTTCTCGTTCAGGCAGCGAGGGAAACAGAAACGGCCAACAGATGATGTCTGTAAGAACAAGCCCGGCGCTACCAGCTGAGTTACACAGAACTGGACAGTAGACATTGGCATCAGGTGGGCTGAGCTGGCATGCTTGAAAGATTCTGACTGGGGGGACTTCCCTGCTGGTCCAGTGGTTAAGAATCGACCTTGCAGAGCAGAGGACTCAGGTTCGATCCCTGGTCGGGGAACTAAGATCCCATGTGTAGAGAAGCAACTAAGCCCAGCACCACAATGAGAGTCCATGCTCTGCAACGGAGACCCGACGCAGCCAAAAAAAAATTTTTTTTTTTTTTTTTTGTGGTTTACTGCTCTACCTTGTAATGAGAGAGATTGTTGGAGCAGATCACGCACAGAGAAGAACAGAGCAAACGAATGAACAAGGCTGCAAGGGAAGAAGCCGGCCTGGATGAGAAGAGGAAGGAGTAGGAGAAGGGAGGATGTGAGCACAGATGAGTCGGGGATAAGGGAGTCAGAAAACAGCCCGGTGAGGTAGCACAGGGGGCTGGGGGAGGCTTTGGCTGTATTGCTGCAGAGTATTTTTACAACGTGATAAATGCTGCCACAAACAAACCCGGGGCATGCTTGAACAGAAAGTGCTCTTGAAATGCTCCATCCACTCCTTAAGAGAGCCCACGGGGGCCTTGTTTGAGCCCCAGACACACCTGTGAACTCCAGAGGGGGCCATTTATTACCTTGACCTCGGAGACCCTCGCCCTGGAGGCCAGCGGTGCTTTTCTGCCCAGGGAACCCAGGGAGAGGTTTCCAGGGTGGAGTCTGGGAAGGGAGTACCTTTTCAGGTAGTTCATTTCCTACCTAGGTTTTGTCAAACTCTTAAAAAAGAAATCAAAAAGATAAGGGAAAATGACTTTGTTTAGTCTCTGTGTTTTCCTGATTTACACCTACTTTGTAGTTGCCAAGCTTGCTCATTAGCGGCGGGTCATTAGTGCTGTAATTACTGTTAGATTTGTCTGTGGCTGGAAAGTTCGCCTGACTTTGCTCACAGCTAAGTCCTGGCATGTCTGTTGTGTTGGCAGCAGCTAACCTTGTTCTGAGTGTATGTTTTAACCGCCTGTTCTAACCTTCAGTTTTATAATTGGTGCACTGATCAGAATAGCTCTCATTTGAAGCAATAACTGTCCTTAAAAAACAACACAAATTTAAAAAATCTGGTATAAACATATGTTTGGAAAGGAAATTTGAAAGACTGATTTCAGGACAAACAAGATACTTTCATTTCAATTTTTTTCTTAAATTACAAGAAAATCTAGTTTGTCAGAAAATTATGTGGTAGTTGTAGGAAAATATTTGTTTTAAATACATATCATGATAAGAGAAATGACACTATGATTAGTGTTTGATTTAGGCAAAAGCTAAGTCGTTTTGGAACTGCAGTGTTGGAGAAGACTCTGGAGAGTCCCTTGGATTGCAAGGAGATCCAGCCAGTCCATCCTAAAGGAGATCAGTCCTGAATATTCATTGGAAGGACTGATGCTGAAGCTGAAACCGCAGTACTTTGGCCTCCTGATTCGAAAAACTGACTCATTGGAAAAGACCTTGATGCTGGGAAAGATTGAAGGCAGGAGGAGAAGGGGATGACAGAGGATGAGATGGCTGGATGGCATCACCGACTCAATGGACATGAGTTTGGGTGGACTCGGAGTTGGTGATGGACAGGGAGGCCTGGCGTGCTGCAGTCTGTGGGGTCACAAAGAGTCGGACATGACTGAGCAGTTGAACTGAAGTCGTTTTTTGGTAGTTTTAGTAATTTTACACTTTCTCAAAGTACTGCTTCATTCTCTGTAATTGAAGCAGCTAAGTCTCCCGTGGAGAATAAGAAAACTGAGGATTTTGGATTCAGAGACACAGTTTGGACGGAAGACCCCAGCGAGGGTACAGATGCACACCAGGAGGGAGAGCTGTCTAGAGGCTCGGTGCTCCGGGAGGAGACCCCATCCGGACTCCTCTACTGGTCCTGGTGATGGAGCACATGTTATGTGCTGGTTTGCTGTTTTTCATCTTTTTACCAATTCCCTTAGGTTTTATTCTCCATGTTTATTTTACTCAGGGAAGCAAAGCATCTCAGGAACTTGCCCAAGGGCAGAAATGCACTGTTAGTAACCGGTAAGCCAGGATGGAGACCCAGTCCACCTGGTTCCAAAGCAA
Source organism: Antilocapra americana (assembly GCA_007570785.1). Lineage (NCBI taxonomy): Eukaryota > Metazoa > Chordata > Mammalia > Artiodactyla > Antilocapridae > Antilocapra > Antilocapra americana. The sequence continues at coordinate 3,987,628 of ML663573.1, forward strand.
ATGTTCTTTCTACTAAACCACCGTTTCCTGGATGTCTCTTGGCAAGGTGCTCTCGGCTAGAATGCCCTCTTTTCAGCGATGGGTCTTTTCTGTCAGATGTTTTCTGAAATCTTACCTCTTTCCAAGACTTTAGCAAAGTGATTTAAAATGAGGTGGCAGTCTCCCCCCTACTGTTATAAGTAAAGGTGTAATTCCCACTGCTTATTTAGCAGTTGCCGGCATGGAAATTGGATGAACTTTTTTAACTTGTTACCTGTGGCTCACATGGGAGGAAGGAGAGAGAGGTGGGAAGAGGGGAGGAGGTGTGTGGGAGAAGATTGTGCTTGACTATTAGCGCTTCTCTGCATGAAAAACTGAGATGCGCACAGATGCAGGAAGTGGTTTAAACCCCCCTGTCTATTATGGTGACTTTCCTTGTACCATTAAAAATAATGCCGGTGATTGATTTATGTTGCAAGACAATATTTCACATTAACATGCCATTTACAATGACACACAGACTACTCGATCTATCGATCAGTCAGATAGAACTTTTAAATACTCTGTCTCCTGACTCCGCTTAACAAATATTAAATTTTTGAAGGATTATGGAATTGATTGTGTGGTATGCAACATGGGACTATCTCTAGTCTCCATGACCTGCCTAGCCACAAATTCTATGACAAAAGTCCACCTTAGGAAAATAGACTGTAAGTTCCGTTAAGTGAGGGACTACGTTTGTTGACTCTTACAAATTTAGTATCCGTCAGAGTCGAGTTGAGACTACCCTGATATTACTTCAGATTCAAATGAAAATGGGTTGTTGCTATGACACTGGGCATCCAAAGTACTGAAACTTCAAGGAGATACTGTTCACATTTAGAAAGTTCAGTTGATAAGAATACAGTATATTTATCAAGATATTACTCTGAAGCTTGCATACAAAGAGGGGGAGAGAACACAAAAATGGTGAGATGATGGTACTTGGAGAAACTGGGTATCTATCTGGATGAGGGGTGTGTGGGAGCTCCTAAACTATATTCTTACAACTTTTTTTCTTTTGGCCGTGCTGTGTGTCATGCAGGATCTTAGTTCTCCAATCAAGGATCGAACTCTTAATATGCATACTTGAGAAAAATCATCGTGTAAGGAGACAGAAAATTCTGAGTTGATAATGAATGAACCCGTTAGAGAGAAAATGTTAGAGAATTGAGCCTGTGTGGCTGTAAAGGTCAATCAAAATGAGCTGTGTTCTTGCAGCGTCTTTATTTCACTAATTGTTGATTCAGATAGTCTTTTAGATTTTTCCTGTATGCCCGATGCTCCTGCTTGACTAGTTCTGATGGAGCTCCAGGTTACTCCTTTCCTGGGTCCTGGGACTTCAGAGATTTTGTTCATCCCTGCCTTTCCCTATACTCCAGTCTTGCCCTTTTCTGAAAATTTTCATGACTCTTCAGTTTCTTTGCACTTAAATGACAATGTCAAGATACCATCCCCTTAACTCCTGATCCTCTTGACCAGCTTTTGTTTTCTTTTAATAAAACTTTCTGTTATAGAACAGTTTTAGATTTACTTAATTATTGCAAAGATGGTATGGAGAGTTCCTGTATACCCCACACCCATTTTCAACATCTCTACTATGGTGTATTTTTTTTTTATGACTAATGAAACAATATTGATACATTACTAACACACCTTCCCCCAGTCAGAATTTCTGTTTTTCCCTAATGTCCTTTTTCTATTTCAGAATCCCACTCAGGATCCCACTTTACATTTTTGTCATCACGTCTCATTAGCCTCCTCTTAGCTTAGCTGTGACAGTTTTTCTGACTTGACTTGTTTTCAAAGGCCTTGCCAGTTTTGAGGAGTACTAGTCAGATGTTTTATAAAATGTTTCTTAATTTTCTGATTAGACTGGGTTAATATGTTTTGGGGAAGAAGACTACAAAGATAAGAGGCCATATTTATCACATGCTATTGAACATACTATCAATATGACACTTCACCGTTCTTGTTAACCTTGACTATCTGGCTTGAAGTAGTATTTGGCAGGTTTCTCCACTGCAAAGTTATTCCTTTTCTCTCTCTCTTTTCATACTATACTCTACGGAAGAAAGTCCTTTTACATAGCCCTGCCTTCAAGATTGGGAGTTATGCTCGTGCTCCTTGGGGGTCAAAGGATCTACATAAATTCTTTTAATTCTGCATGGGAGAGGGTCTGTTTTCTTACATTTACTTATTCATTCAATCATTTATATCAGTATGGATTCATGAATATTTATTTCATACTTTAGGTTATATCCCAATACTACTTTATTTTGTTGCTTAAATTGTTCCAGATTTGGCCGTTGGAAACACTTTTAGTGGGCTTTTCTATCCCTATGACACACCCTCATCATGGTGAATTTTCCCTGTACCGGATCTAGAATTGGCCCTGGTTTCTTGGCATTAGAAATCAAGATCTGGGTGCTAGGTGTGCATACTGCTACTGGGGTACTATTACTTCTTTATATGTATTTTAAAGTATATGTTCTGTTCCTCCAACTAGATTAGTTTTTCAACTTGTCCCATTTCAGACCAGTTAAGATAGAATTTCTGAATGTAGGGCTTGGGTATTAGTATATTGTTAAAATTCCCCAGGTGATTTTAATGTGTTGCCAGAGAAGCAATTTTAGCCTGTAAAACCCTTGAAGATAAAGGCTGTTAATATGTGAAATAGATATTGCATACATATTTATTAGTGTTAATAAGTCATTATTAACTTTGGTTCAGTTCAGTTGCCTAGTCATGTTGACTCTTTGTGACCCCATGGACTGCAGCATGCTAGGCTTCCCTATCCATCACTAACTCCCAGAGCTTGCTCAAACCCATGTCCATCAAGTCTGTGATGCCATCCAACTGTCTCATCCTCTGCTGTCCCCTTCTCCTCCTGCCTTCAGTCTTTCCCAGCATCAGGGTCTTTTCCAATGAGTCAGCTCTTCGCATCAGGTGGCCAAAGTGTTGGAGTTACAGCTTCAACATCAGTTCTTCCAATGAATACCCAGGACTGATCTCCTTTAGGATGGACCGGTTGGATATCCTTGCAGTCCAAGGGACTCTCAAGAGTCTTCTCCAACACCACAGTTCAAAAGCATCAATTCTTTGGCTTTCAGCTTTCTTTGTGGTCCAACTCTCACATCTATACATGACTGCTGGAAAACCCATAACTTATAATTAAATATATTCTAATTAATAAATAATAATGTAGGAAAAAAGTCACCTACTAGGCACTATACAGATCACTGAAATAAAAGTCTTAGACACTGACATTGATAAAAGTGACAGCAGTTGATATTGTTACTGAAAACATACTATATGCAAGCACTAAGCTGATCACCTTATATATACTATTTCATTCAGTCCTCAAACAATTTATTGACCTAGTTCTCTTTTACCAATGTGCACAACCACTCCAATAGTTTTGCCCAGAGAATGGCTAACCACTGCAGTGTTTTAGCCTGGACAATCCATGGACAGATGATTTACAGTCCATGGGGTTGCAAATAGTCACAACTGAGCGACTTGTTTACAAGTCCATGCTCTCTCCACTTGCCCCGAAACAGGCCAGTGAATCAGAGACAACACACTGAGTCAAGGAAGAGACTTCATTTGGGGGAGCTGGCTGACTGAGAAGATGATGGCAGGCTAACACCTCAAAATAACCATCTTCTCAGGGTTTGGATGCCAGGTTCTTTTATAGATCTGAGATGGGGGGCAGGGGGAGGTGAGGAAGCAGAATAAAAAGGCCATTAATCGTGCAAACGTCTCCTAGAATGGCAAGCCTCAGGCAGGGGATGTGTTAACTTATTCCTGCCATCTACAGTGGACAGGGTTCTGAAACAAAGGCATTTTAGTTTAACAGTTGGGCAGAGGGGCAGGATTCTCTGAGGCAGGCCATTCTGTATGATTATAATAACAAAAGCAACAAAAAGTAAGTCAAACAGTTCCAACATGGAGTCAGAATTGGTTTCTTCTCTGCAATCACTTACACTCACACATTCACATGCAAAATGGAGAAGAAGAAATTTCAGGCAGCCACGCTCTGAAATTAACATTGATACACTACTGCAATTAAACGAGAGACATTTTTCCACTAATACTTGTTTTCTGTTCCAAGATCCATTTCATGACTGTACCTTCCATTTAGTTGTCATTTCTCTTAGTGTTCCCCAGTCTATGACTATTTCTTGGTTTTTCCTTGTTTTCTTATGACCTTAACATTTTTGGTGAGTAATGGAGTCTCACGGAACCTCCCTCTCTTTGTGTTGGCCTGATTTTTTCTCATATTAGACTGAGGTCATGGATTTTGGGCAGAATAGCATAAAGGTGATATTCCCTTTTCTTTGCATCATTTTAGGGACACATGATGTCAATGTGATTTATACTTTGATCACTTGGTTAAAGTCATGTCAGCCAGCGTTCTCCATAGTATAATAAGTATATTTTACTTTCTGTATTCTGTTAGAAGCAAGTAATCATGTCCAGCTCCTGTCAAGGAGCTCCTGGAAGGAGGTGTATCAAATAATTTGTGGTCATATCTGAAAATTAGCACAGTGTTTAATAAATTTGGGGTGATGTACTTTGAGGCATTGCAAAAACTCTCTTTCTCTATAGCTTCACTTACTGCTTTTAGTATTTATCTAGCCTGAGCTGTATGACTGTGCAGTTCTGTTGATGATTTTCCATATCCCTCATTCTTGCAATTTTTTTTGTTGGGAAGATTTGTTCCTTCTCTGTTTATTCAGTTACTGTATCAGTACGGACTCATAGTCATTTACTTTATTCTTTCGGTTATAACTGAATACTGTCATCATATTGCTCAAACTGTTCCAGATGTGGTGACTGAAAACCCTTTCAGTTTGGCTCCTGTTCCCTTTTGGTGTTCCGGTACCATGGGATGTGCCAGGTTCATCTGCAGGGTTCCCTACTCCAGCTCAGAATTAGCCTTTAGTTGAGGATGGCATTTAGGAACCAAGACCTGGGTACTGAGTGTGCTCAGTTGCTACTGGAATGTCACTCCTTTTCTTAGGCACTCGCAATGAACAGAGCTAGGAAATATTTGTTTATATACTAATCCACATAGGTACATATCTGTACTTATTTCTGTGTCTTAAACATGAGTTCATACTGATATCACAGAATCTACACACATGTCTATATTTGTTTTTATGTCTATTTACCTGTTTATGTACATCTATAATCCAGAAATACAAGGTTCACTTTATTCTTTTCCTTTTTCTTCTTCCTAGTTTCTTTTTCTGACAGTGATAATCCTGGCTTCCCTTACTCACAGCTTATTTGTGAATCTCTTCAGTCCTGGTTTATGTATAGTTGCAGAATTGCCAACTGGTTCTCCTGAGAGCAACAGATTTACCCATCACGATCCAGTGTTTAGTGTTTATGTACTTTTAAATGATCTCACTATTAGTTTATAGTGTCAGGTGGAATACTAGGCTCCAAAGCTGTTTAGATCTGCTCCTTTCCCCCACCCACTCCAGTGAAGTTGTGCCACCCATTGATTCCTTTGTTATAGTCTTCAAGTCATCCTGAGATCCCCTGATACCCTGGTCCATTTTTTGAAAATACCGCAGAAGAGTTGATTTCACTCTTTGTGGTGTAGTTGTATGTGTATATTTGAAAGTCTCACAGTCATGTCCAACTTTGCGATGCCATGGACTGTAGCCTGCCAGGCTCCTCTGTCCATGGAATTCTCCAGGCCAGAATATTGGAGTGGGTTGCCATTCCCTTCTCCAGGGGATCTTCCCAACCCAGGGCCTGAACCCAGGTCTTCTGCATTGGAGGCAGATTCTCTACCATCTGAGCCCCCAGGGAAGCCCGGTGTAGTTGTGTGGGTTCTGACAAATGCTCAGGGTCATGTGTCTACCACCCTAGTACCATAATGAACAGCTCTATCTTCCTAAAGCTCTGTGTGGTCACCTACTCCCTGGCAACATTTGATTCTCCTTCCAGAATTTTGTGTTTTCCTGAATGTCATGTAACAGGGGCCATAAAATATGCAGCTCTTTTCTTGAAGAGAGTCTGGCTTCACTGTTGAGTTTTCCAAATTTGCTGGCATATTAAATGTAGCACTTTAACAGCATCATCTTTTAGGGTTTGAAGTAGCTTGGCTGGAATTCCATCACTTCCGCTAGCTTTGTTTGTAGTAACGCTTCCTAAAGCCCACTGGACTTCACATTCCAAGATGTCCAGGTCTGGGTGGGTGACAACACTATCATGATCGTCTGGGTCATTAAGACTTTTTTTGTATAGTTCTGTGTGTTCTTGCCGCTTTAATCTCTTCTGCTTCTGTTAGGTCCTTACCATTTCTATCCTTTATTGTGCTCATCCTTGCATGAAATGTTCCCTTGATAGCTCCAGTTTTGTTGAAGGGATCTCTAGTCTTTTCTATTGTTTTCTTCTACTTCTTTGCATTGTTCGTTTAAGAAGGCCTGCTTATCTCTGCTCGCTACTCTGAAATTCTGCCTTCGATTGGGTATATCTTCCTTTTCTCCTTTGCCTTTCGCTTCTCTTCTTTCTTCAGCTGTCTGTAAGGCCTCCTCAGACAACCACTTTGTGTTCTTTCGTTTCTTTTTCTTTGGGATGGCTTTCGTCACCATAAAAAGGGCAGATGTATGTTTAGCTTTGTAAGAAACTGTGAAACTGCTCCAAACTGGCCATCACTTTGCATCCCTACGGCTCCACAGCCTCACCAGCTTTTGTGTTACCAGTTAGTTCTACTTTTGAACATTTTAGCTGCTTTCCTAGTATACAGTGATGTCTCCTGGTGGCTTTAATTTGCATTTCCTAAATGACTAATAGTGTTGAGCCTCTTTTCATGTGCTTATTTGCCGTCTGTGTATCTTCTTTGGTGAGGTGTCTGTTCAGGTATTTTTCTCATTTAAAAGACTGGGTTGTTTAGTGTTTGGTTTTGACAACTTTTTGCATATATTTTGGAGACAAGTTCTTTATTGGATATGTGATCTGCAAAAATTTCCTTCCACTCTGAGATTTGTCACTACTTTTTTTTCTTAAGAAAATAACCGGTTCAGATTTAGTGGCAAGGCAACATAATTTAATAAAGGGTAATGATTCAAGACTTAGAAATGTAGTAACGGGCTCTCTGCATCAAATTTAAGTGATACTTTGAATACATTTTTTTTCCTGCAGTCAACTAAAAAGCATTGTTTTAGCAGTTGGTCATATTGTGGTTGACCTGTTTTCTGTTTGTTTATACCACAACTTTAATGTGATCCCAAAGATAGAGGAAGTGTGCGGATGTGTGTGCACATATGTATATGGACAGGAACAATTGTATGTACATTTCTTGAAATATATCTTGATCTGGATGATAGTTACATGAATATATACATGTGTAAAATTTGTGGAGAGGTGCCCTTAAGATCTGTGCCCTTTATTGCATGCATGTTATAACTGAATAAAAAATAAACAATATAGATGTGGATATAATGTGGAGAAGTCTTGGGTAAAAGGGATAAATGAAAGACAGTCAAAATCATGTAGAAACGACAGATAAATACAGACTGCAAAAATATTTATCTGGAATACTGCACAATTGTCCTTGGAAGATACCGAGAAGCTTAGAAGGAAAATAGTAGACTAGCCTCATGCATAAAGGCTAGATATCCTACAGGTTGGAAAATGGATTGTTTTCTCTTGATACTGTGAATAATTAGCTTAGTGTCCCGGGTGTAGGATTTTAATAACGATCTACAAATTTACCTGTACTTTTTTTTCAATACTTCTTTTGTGGTGTGCCCATTTGGTAATTCCTAACAGTTCCTTAGCCAGTGTGGGAATGTTGATGACGTTGGTGAGTGTTAGGGTCACAGAATGTGAGATACAGTACCTTACTTTTAAGAACTAAACCTGAAACTTGTCTAGCTTTTACAGCTTTAAGTCATGAAAATCACATAATCCAGAGAAAAGCGTATTGTCTCATGAACATTGCTAAAACATTAAACCCAAAGTTTATGTATCTGGCATGCCCACGCTCTAATTGTGAATTGTGACTATATTTTGGGCTGGGATTTGAAGAGCTGACCTCCTCAGAACTTTCCATTTGGCGCAGAACCAAATGTAGTATAAGAGCTGGCAGACACCACAGAGACACTCCGGTTCTGGAATTTTATTGCTGAGTCGGGAGACTTTATTTCTCTGTTTCTCAGAGGGGGCAGACTGCTTTTGAGTAACTCCAGGTGGAGGCTTGACAGGGTTCGAACATTAAAACTGAGTTCCATAATTATACTTCATGGCCAGTGTAATTAATAGCTTGTGTGCGAGCATATTGAAAGTAAACAAAACATTCTTCTTTTAGGTTCCTTATTTTTCCCCGGGTCTAGTTTCTATTGCGGTGAAGATAAACATCTCATCTTCCTTCCCTTCTTCATCTTACACCCCCTACTTCTTCCCCTCTAACTCCTTTTCCTCCGACTCTCCCCTCTCCAGAGTTCAGTTCAGTCCAGTTGTGTTCGACTCCTGGTGAACCCATGGACTGCAGCACGCCAGGCTTCCCTGTCCATCTCCCGGAGTTTCCTCAAACGCATGTCCATCGCATCAGTGATGTCATCCAACCATCTTATCCTCTGTCATCCCCTTCTCCTCCTACCTTCGGACTGGCAAAATTAATTTTATTCATAGAGACACAATTCAGTCATTTCTTTCTAATTCTTCTTGCATTGCAACAATGTAAATTCGGCTACTACACATAACCCTGTGCAGATAATTGTTTATTTCCTTTCTCTTGCACTTTTGTGGTCTTCTTATTGGCAAGGAAGAATAACCTTTATTATTATTATTTTTTTTGATAATATAAAAGGAGACCTTCCCTTTCACGCATTCAAGTGCAAATTTATATTTGAAGTTAAATAATGATCTAGTGCAAAGAAGGAGCAGCTTCTTTCTTGGCGTGGTGACTCTGGCTTGAAATCTAGGCAGGAGCAGGCACTAAGCGGATTTGGCAGCCGGTCAGGCTGCTAATTTGTGTTTACAACCTGGCCCCTAAGGCCAACCCAGTATGGGTGATTTGAAGACAAGTTACTGGATGTGTGTCTGACAGTCCTGCTCTCCTTTAGACGGGGGACCATTGAACTTTGGAAACCCCAGCTGCTCTCTGAAGGGGTTCCAGAGGAATGAGCTCTCTCCTGCCATCCATTGTGGGTTCTGGGCCCTTCCCCTCTGGGCTCTTGGAAGGAGGTTGCCTCTCCCCAACCTCCACCCCTGCCATCACTTTCAGCCTCACCTTGAAGATGCTACTCTGTTTCTAGGTCTGAGCTTCTTTGTCAGGCTCCTGTTTACATCATATTTTGTTGGTATTTGTTGTTCACTGGTAACATCACATCAAACGTGAGACAGTGAAGGCCTTGAGCAGGGCCAGAAATCAAAGCTATACAGTGGTCCTAGTCCCTGCCAGAGCCTGGAGGTTTTCTTCCCTGCGAGGATGCCGTTTGCGCCTCTGTGGACTTACAGAGGGGACCCCACCAGGGATGCTCTGGGTGGACGGGCTTCAATATTTGATGGGACTTCTGCATATTTCTGGTGTGTCTTTCCTGTTTGGCCCTGAGTTTCCTTTAGTTTTTATCCTTTGTAAGAGACTTTGATTTCAGAAATGGGAAGCAAGCCCAGATTGTAACAGTAGACTCAGAAAAAAATATTTGGTGACATTCTTCTTTGCATACCTTCCTGAGGTCTAATGGTAACACTGAAGTTTAGAATGATTTTTGATTAGTTCTTTACCAGTATTTCCATCTGTGATCTTCCCAGCCTGCTGGAGCTGCAGAGTTCTCAGAAAAGGTGTCTTAGGGGGCAGCCGCCACACATACGACCCCAGTTAGCTGGGCCAGTGGAAAACCCATTTGGACTGTGGGAACTCACTCCAGGCTCTAGACTTGGCATGGAGGTTCGTTTCTGCCTTGTTCACAGTGTAACATTTTGATGTCAAAGTTCACATTGTCAGGTGTTCTTAGAGACCTCCGGCTATCCCACAGCTGGGATTTTAAAGCTCCCAGGCTCTTGCCTGGGATGGATACCCTGTTGTCCGTCCACAGCGTTGACTTCGGTAACTCACCCTCCTTCCCTGTTTCGCTCTCCCTACTCCATCTCATTCCTTCCTCCTGAGTGACCTCCACGATGGCTCTGTTGTGCACAAGTCCTCATCTTAGGCTGTCTCAGGAATACCAAACTTAGAGAGTGGTGAGACTTGTTAGTCCCTGCCTGCCTTTGACTTTAGCGTGAAGTACAAGAGAGATACCTTGATTGATCACGCATTGATTAATCACATAAGTCAAAATATACTATCTTAACTGTGAAAAGTTCTTTGAGGGACAAAGTATTTAATTCATCGCAAGGTGGGCCTGACCCAGCCTTGAGGATCAGGAAAGGTAGTAATTAGGCTGGGTGTGGAGTTGGGAATAGAAAAGATCCCCCCCACGTCAAGCAAAAGAATGGGTTGTGCAAAGGCCCTGAGGTAGGAGACAGTGTGGCTGTAGTGTAAGGAGTGAGGACAGTGAGGCTGACGAGGGGGGTGAGGGTCACCCTTGTAGGACTTTGCAGATCCTAACGAGGATCTTGGTCTTCATCCAAGAGCAGGGGGAAGGCTCCAAAGGGGTTTTAAAGGTAGATTCAGGGAAGCCAGTGGGGAGGCTATTGCATTAGCCGAGGAGAGAGTTGGCGTTGTGGACTGATGGCAGCAGAGGAGATGGAGGGAGGTGTGTGCACTAGGGAAATACTGAGGAGGAGCCACAGCAGGCCTTGGAGGGGAGCAGGGGGTGAAGGAATGTTGAGCTTTGATCGCCTGGTGGAAGTGGCAGGTAGGCTTTTTGGAGCTTGGAAGATAGGCCTGTGTTGAGTGCTTAATATACACTGACCATCTAATCACCCCAGCCCCGTGAGGTAGGGGATCTCAGTCCTGACTAAGAAGATGGGGGAGGCAGGGTGTGACTGCAGGACTGCCCTTCCCTGGAGAGGGCATGTTCTCTTCTCTGACTTCTCAGCTGCACGCTCCTCTATTTTGGTTGCATTTTCCCCTTTCAGAAATTTTGTGAGTGAGAAGAATCTGCCTAGTATCTTACCATCCCTTATAAACACTTTTTAGCTATTAGTAAACATTATAGCCTGATTTTCTATTGTTTGATTCAAGTTCAATCAGAGAAGAGCTGGAGCTCCATTCAGTTCAGTTACGTCTGACGCTTTGCGATCCCATGGACTGCAGCACGCCAGACATCCCTGTCCATCGCCAACTCCTGGAGTTTGCTGAAACTCATGTCCATCGAGTCCATCAGGTTGGTGGTGCCATCCAACCATCTTATCCTCTGTCATCCCCTTCTCCTCCTGCCTTCAATCTTTTCCACCATCAGGGTCTTTTCCAGTGGGTCAGTTCTTTGCATCAGGTAGCCGAAGTCTAGAAGTTTCAGCTTCAGCATCAGTCCTTCGAGTGAATATTCAGGACTGATCTCTTTAGGATTGACTGGTTGGATCCCCTTGCAGTCCAAGGGATGCTCAAGAGTCTTCTCCAACACCACAGTTCAAAAGCACCCAGCTTTCTTTATAGTCCAGCTCTCACATCCATACATGACCACTGGAAAAACCATAGCTAAAAAAAAAAAGCCTACACCATGTAGTCAGTATTCATTGAACCATGTTTCTGGTAAGCGTATTCTTCCTGACTTGAAGGCAGTGCCTCAGGAATTTTTTTATGATGAGTTAAACAGGGAAATGATAAATAACAAAGGGCAAAAGATCTTAAAAACACTAGGGCAAATTGATTGTCTTACTCTTTTAAAGGGAAGTTTATGTTGGGATGATGATGTCCTGAGGTTGGGATGGGGAGACTCAGTTCCCAAGAAAGCACCTTTATTTATGTGTCTTCACTATGAAGCTTTGTGGTTCAGCTTGGCCTTTGAAACGTATCAGAAATATTTTCTGAACGTGAGTTTCTGTGTTATCAAAATGAATTGGGATGCCCTGGCTTTTCAGACTACTTTGGGGCATATTTGCATGGAATCTTCAAAATCATGGGGAGACCCTTGAGTCAAAAATAACTGGATTCATGGATGATAGGAAGGAAGTGGAAGCAGCATTTCAGAATGGATTTATACCTTACGACAACTATCTCCTGGAACTTGACTATTTTATTAGTTTGTTCATTCAGCAGATACTCTGTGTTCATGTCGCCTTTTTTTTTTTTAAAGTAAGTCAGAATCCATGATTCTTTTTTCATTTTTAAATTTATTTGTTTTTGGCTGTGCTGGGTCTTCCTTGCTGGTTTTCTCTAGTTGTAGTGAGTGGGGGCTACTTTCCATTGTGGGGCTCGGGCTTCTCATTATGGTGGCCTCCCTTGCTGCAGAGCACAGACTCTGGGCACATGGGCTTCAGTACTGGAACTGGGTGGGCTCAGTAGGTGTGGTGGACAGGCTTAGTTCTGTGAGGCATGTGGGATCTTCCCAGACTCGGGATTGAACCTATGACCCTTGCATTGGCAGGAGGATTCTTATCCACTGGCCCACTAGAAGAGGCCTCATGTAGTGTTTACCATACCTTGTGTTAGGTGATGCTCAGACAGCTCAGAGTTTGTGCCCTAGCAGAACAGATAGGCATATGAGCAAAGAATTTGTGTAGTGTGGTAAGTGCTTAAATAGAAATTTGTACAATATGCAGTGATGCATCTCAAAGGAAAGATTTGTTAGACCTTGTTTGTGATGTTAGGGAAGACATCTCAGAAGAACCACGTAGACTGATTTTGAGAATAAGGAGAAATGGACCGAACAGTCACAGGAGAGGGGAGCACTCTGGTTGCAGGAAAGGCACTTAGGCTTGGAGAATATAGGATGTCATGGGCCCTGAGGAGTCTGCATTGGTGACTGGCAGGACAGAAGCTGGAAGCATCAGTTGAGTTTCGTGTGCCCAAAGAAGTTTGGAGTTTTTAATTGTAATGGATGAAGTGTCACAGAATCTGATTTGTGCTGTAGAGTTTCCTTCTGACTACTGGAGAAGAGATTTGTGGATGGAGGAGGCCTGGAGTATTCCTGTAGGAAACAGGAGGGTTATCTGGGGTATGTGTGAATGCAGAACAGTGGAGGAGAGGAAACACGCATGAAAGAGACACTGAGGAAGCAGAGGGTTTAATGATGCCTGCGTGTGCAAAGTGAGGGCAAGACTAGGGTAGCCGGAGGGTTGCGTCTGGTGGGACTGGCCTGCTGGAGGGGCTGTAATCTCGGCTTGGGCACCCAGAACCAGGTAACTTGGGTGCAGTGCAGGGCTGGAGGAATGAATAACTTTAGTTTGGGTCATCCTGGGTTTGAAGTAGCATATCCAGTAAGTCCCTCAGTGTGTCTGGAGCTGAGACGAGCCGTCTCTTCCGTTTAAGCTGGAGAAGAAGACTCTGTGTTGATCCGTGAGAGTGGAAGCCATGACGTCACTGGAAAGAATATCAAAGGTGATGAGATGAAGACTCAGCCTGGGACTGAGGAACAGCCAGGGAGGTGGGTGGAGGTGGGAGAGCTCAAGAAAGAGGCAGAGAACGGAGAGCAGGGGAATCAAAGAATACAGCGGAGGATGGAGGTTCCAGAAGTTGCGAACAGAGTGTTTCTTACAGATTCCTTGGTAGGTAAATGAACAAAATCCATATTCCCTATTAGGAGCTAAATACTCATTTTGATACCACTCATAAGGCGATATTTGTTATGCCTAAAATGTGTCACTAAAGTTTAGAAATTAAAGAACTTTAGAAAGACCCTGTATTAGATTGTATTATTATCCGTTTTTAGTTCTACACAGTCCTTTTCCGCTTTCCGATTGACTCCTTTTTATAGGAGGACCTGAGACTCTAGCCAAGTCCCATTGTGTAATTGTGATATTATACAAACTTTTCCATTGCAGTTTGGCTTCTGTAGGCACTCTGTGTACTTAACCTGGATTCCCACGAGCAGGAGGGTAAGGCTCAAGGTTACACCCAGTGTGGCACCTGAGGAAGAATTAGGATCGAAGGGTCGCTGGTCTCTGCTTGGCAGTGAGCAGCCCTACCTCCCCGTGATTAAAAGTCCATCATAATTTCCACCTCAAAGGTAACCTTTTCCCACCTGCAGTCAGCACCCTTGGCAGAATTCTGAATCTCCCGCAGGGCATGAGTGGGAGTGCTTCCCAGCAAATACTCGTCAGCACCTTTCATCTCCAGAGATGAAAGATTTTCAGACACCAGTAATCCCTGCCAAGTCCTTTGGGGCTGGCAGGTAGAAAACGCAAAGTGATTTTGGACAGAGGAAGAGGCTTATGGGTGTTTTTCCCAAAGCAGCTTGTTAGGTGATCCACCTAGAACCAAAATACTAATTTAACTGTCTGAAGGAAGACCCACTGCAGGCGCCATCCTGTATTGAGGAAGCCATCAAGGTACCAGGTCCTACGCAGAGCTTATTCATTCATGCCCCATCAACGACTGATGTTACTATAGACTCTCTAATTTGGATAGAAGGGTTCTAACCGGAAGACATTGCCTAATGATAAACTTAGTCATGAGCTCCTCTCTATAATAGAGTAAATTTACTTATAAAGTTAGTCTTTTGTCGAATAGTTCATGTACCATACCATGACTGTATAACATCTGGAAAAGATTTAAGCATCTCTGACTCAACAGACATGAGTTTGAGCAAACTCCGGGAGTTGGTGAAGGACAGGGAAGCCTGGTGTGCTGCAGTCTGTGGGGTTGCAAAGAGTTGGACACGACTTAGCGACTGAACAACAAAAAAGTCTTAAAAATTGAGTATGTTGATAAGTTTATTTAATGTTTTTTTTCAAATTATTACCAATATATCTTTTTAGAATTTTTACAGTTTTATTGAAATATAGTCGATTTACAATGTTGTGTTTCAGATGTCCATCAAAATGATTCGGTTATACATATTATATATATACACACACACATATCTAGTTTTTAGATTCTTTTCCATTATAGGTTAAGAGATATTGAGTGTAGATCCCTGTGTTACACAGTAGGCTCTTGTTAGTATGATACACCTTTTCTTGTATGTTAAGTTCTTCCAAAGGAACTAAGGAGTTGGTGATGGGAAGCCTGGTGTACTGCAGTCCATGGGGTTGCAAAGAGTTGGACACGACTCAGTGAACTGAAGGGACTAAAACTGTTATTTCTTTAACTGTGATTGATGTACTTTTCTGTCTTGAGGACTGATCCCAGGGCTTTTAAAATGTTGTTAGAATCTTCGATGATTGTCAGTAGAGCTGGAGATGGATCCCCGGTGTCCATCTCATGAGCAGGGCCTTGGGGAGTTTGAGGATGGAGTGGGTATCTGGTAAAATGACAGAGGTGCATTGGATCTCAGCAGTCTAGACAAGGATGCTAGAGCAGGTGCAGTTCTGGAGGAGGACAGCAGGGTGCCGGCGCCATATAGGACAGAACACACAGAATCAGGGATGTGATTCCAGCTCCTCCCAGATTGCTCTCTGCTCCTATTGTGGGGGAGGGAAGGAGTGGAAGGAAGTAAGGCAAGGTTGAGTTGATAAAGAACCTTCTGGCTCATTCACACGAAAGATTTTCAAGAGCATGCTCACAGCATTAGAAATATTTTTTAACGACGTCAAGGCCTGTAATAGCAAAAAGGTGAAAGGTAAGCTAAATAGAATATTGGCTTTTTTGTGTCACTACATTAGAACTAAAAAAAAAAAAAAAAAAAAAAAATCCAGCAACCAACTGTTGAAGAAAACCTTCATGCTTGTCTCTTTATTTTTGTTTCCTTGGGAGTTGAGACTAATGACTGTACCTCTTTTCTTTCCCAGTGTCAAATTGGAGCCCCTAGGGTTTCACGTGAAGTGAGAACAAGACTTGATAAAGGAATTGAGTATAAAATGATGGTGAGGGAGAGAATACAGGTAACAGTTAGTGGGCCAGGACAGGCAGGGCACCTGAGGCGGAGAGCAAGGCTGGGCGGCAGCCAGCAGTGTAGGTTCCAGCCAGAAGGGGGTATGTTTTGAAAACTTCATTCTCGCCTGTGCCGGGTCTGTGCTGCTCTGAGTGGGCCATCTCAGTTGTGGTGAGCACTGTCTAGGTGAAGTGCTCAGGTTCCTCTGCGGTGGCTTTTCTTGTTGCGGGGCCTGGGCTCCAAAGCTCGGGTTCAATGGTTGTGACCCAAGGGCTTAGTTACCCTGAGGTGTGTGGGATCTTCCTGGACCAGGGCTTGAACCCACGGTCCCTGTGTTGGCAGGCAGATTCTTAGCCACTGGACCACCAGGGAAGTCTTGGAAGGAGTTATTCATAGCAGTTGGGTTGAGGTCTGAGGCCTGGGCAGTGAAGTTCCTGTGGGTGGTCTGAGAGGTACAAGGGGAATGGAACATTCATAATGGGCTCTGAAACTTTGTTTCAAATTATATTCCTAGACTGTGTCCCTGTAAGTGCTATTCACATGGTGAAAATCGGTAAATGTGTATGTCACCATTCTCCGTCCAACCCTCCCCACATAGAGCCCTCTTCTAACTGACATTTTGGTTGTTCATCCTCATGAAAGAACAGGTAATAAAATACCTGTGGGAAATAATGTTGCGATTCCATGCTGAAGTAATTAAAATTAAATGTCTGCAGTACCTCCAGTCTAAGGAAATTCTGTGATTATAGTTGTTTAGGGAGGTACAGATAGTTGAGAGCCGGTAACTGTAATTTGATGCTAATTGGACTCTGATTCGGTCCTGGGAGAGGAGGTGGAGCTTGATTGCTGGATGGTTGACCACAAGCAGAGCAAAATTAGGAGGACAGCATAGCTAAGCCGCAGTCACGTCCACCTGCTGAGAATGTGAGATTCATATCCTTTCCCCAAATCCTTTTTATTTTGCATACACAGAATTCACATTTAATAAATTTGCCATAATTTATGCTCATTTCTCAACAATCCCCATAGTATATTGTACATATTGGACCCAAAGGGCCAGAAGTTGATTATTCTACAAACTCCTAATGTGTGCTGAGCACCTTTCATGGTGATAGTTAATTATTTCTAAAGAAGAGAAGCCCTAGAGGGCTCAGTCTCGCAGGAAACTCGGAGACAGACCTACAATTACCTGCCTGTTCAGAGGCTGCTTTGCTGGTCTGGGGTTGGAGAAGGCCTCCTTGCCCTAATTGTTTACTCTTGATTTTAGAATATTGTGAAAATAGTTTCAGAATATTACCATTGATTGATATGGAAACACAGTAATTGCCAAGTCACATTGTGCCAGTTTCTTAATTGAAATTTTCCTTTTGATTTTTAATTTGCCCACTTACTCAGTTCCTGGAGAGACACTTCTTTTTAAATGTTTTACAGGATTTGTTAGTAACGGACATTGAGGCCTGGCCTTGGTATTACTGAGTCATCTCGCTAGCCTTGCGCTTGGTAAAAATAATTCAAAGTATTTTTTTATTCATGCTGCTCCCTTGGACAAGTCTACATTTCTTTCTGTATCCTAGAAACTGGGACAAGAAGAATTAACATCTAGTATTTAACAGTTATTGACTTGGGCTAAGCCCCGTGTCAGGTAATTGAAAGATATACTTTCTCATTTTGCTTTCACAACAGTCCCGGGAGGTGGGCATCATCACCTCCATCTTGCATGGAGGGGGATCAGGTATGGAGAGGTTGTAAATGACCCCAGGTCAGGGGTTATCGGGGGGCGGGGTTGCTCCCGACTCCTCCTCACATGCTCCAGCCTTCTTGTGAATGAACGCTCTTGTATTTGACTTGAGGATTTCCCTGTGAATTTTCGTCATGTGCTACAGTTACTCCCCATTCCATACTGGTGGATGGTGCTGGGCTAGTGCTGGCGGGTTGCTGGCTTGTGATGTCTGTTCCTGTCTCATGGCTAAAGGGCAGGTGGCAGCCAGGACTTGGAGCTCCATCCTCACCTGCCTCTCTGTCCACCTTCGCTCCTTGCTGTGCCTCATCACACTTGATGCTTCTCTGTGTTTTGTGTCTCTGGCTTCCTGGTCTCTCTGTCCTTCATCTGTGCTGTCCCCCTTAGGACAGTGCACGGCCTCCCTGGTCCCATGTCCAAGTCGGACAGTCCTTCAAGGCCAGGCCTAGGCAAGGCTGTCTTGCTCTACACAGCCTGGCGTCATGTCCTTCCCGTCTGAGCTGTTCCAGTGGTGTCTGGCGATGCTCTGGGGGCTGTCACCCCTGGGTGGTCTTCCTTGATCCCCACCTGCTCTCATCTGGGGATGCAGAGTCTGCCATTTAGCTTTGCAAACAGAGGCTCGACAACCTCCAAACTTTTTTTTTTTTTTAAAGATCCGTAGTTTGTTCTGTGGTAGAGATTAATGTTTTTGATATTTGATTTTGTTTTGTTTTAGGTGTGCTTGTTTTCTTCTCCTTTTAAGCTGGACTCAAATTCTATCTTCCTCTAGTTTGGCTTGCTGATCTGAGTGGTGTTGCTTCTGAGAATGCCTGTTTGGATAGACTTAATGGATTTTGGTTTTCTTCGGTGATTTTTACTTTGCTTTTTAGACCGAGGGAAGTTTCTGGCATGCTTCGCAGTGTTGTCTTGCTCCCATCCCAGGTGGCCAGGTTATCCTGCGTCTTTATGTAATGTGTGGGGTCTTTGCTGTCTTTGCTCCCCGAGTGGTGCTGGGTCTGATTCATCTTTGGTTCATTCATGGCACCCTGAATCACACTTTGCAACTATTGGGACTTCACTGTTGTTACTGCAGGTGAGTGAGTTCTTTGTCAGCTACCTTGAGTTCAGCCACAATCCTCCAGATGGCCTCCGCTCCACACTGTGTTAAGTTCCTTTTGTACGAGGTGACTGCCTGACTCGTCTCGGTTTTCCGCAGACACCTAGGGTTGTGTCATAAATGGGTTGTGAGCCTGCCCCGATGCTGAATATAATTTGTGCTGCACAGATGCCATAGTTTGGGGAGTGATTAGGGCTTCCCTGATAGCTCAGTTGATAAAGAATCTGCCAGCACTGCAGGAGACCTGGGTTCGATCCCTGGGTTGGGAAGATCCTCTAGAGAAGGGAAAGATTAGCCACTCCAGTGTTCTGGCCTGGAGAACTCCATGGACAGTCCATGGGGTCGCAAAGAGTTGGACACGACTGAGCAACTTTCACTTTCAGGACCTGTTACCTTGAAGTTATCTCTTGAAGAAAATCACTCTCTGCATGACCGTCAGGCAACTGGATGAGGGTCACCTCTTCGTCTAGAAGCCAAAATCCAGTGGTGGCTCTAAGATACCAGTGCTAAATCAGTTTCTGTTGCCTTAGCAAGAAGTGGGCTGGGATGCTTGATACTGTCCTCATGAGCCACCCCGTGGGCTTCCATAGCATCTGCCCCTCTGGACCACAATCGTCTCCACGCTGAGTGGTGGCTGATGGCCTGTTTGTTCACAGGCTGGTGAGACTATCCACAGGCTTTTGATCACCATCATACTCCCAACTCTTAGTGTGATACCTCGAACACAAATGATGTTCATCAGATACTTCCTGAATTAACTTAATAAAGGTCCTGCACTTAAGCATTCAAGGTATAATGTGCCAACTTTTGCATCCTTGACTTTTGTCCCTGGAAACATGAACTTTGTGGGAATCCCGGGGAACACTTATTCTAACCAGGGGCCAGATTGGCTGACGGGATCACCACCCTGGGGATTACAGTGACCCCAGAGGGATATGTCTTGTCATTCTTCTAGCTGTTTTTTGGTTTTGTTTGTTTGTTTTTGGCGTTTCACATGAGCTGTTTTATAAATAACAAGGGACTTGAGGTAACTTGGTTCATGGTAAGTAAACACTGTGCCCCATGGGCACAGAAGTTTGCCATTTGAGCAGGACTGACTGAAACTTCCTATTTTCGTTGTAATCAGTCATCCCTTTATCAGGAGGATGGATTCTCTAACAAGTTATATCTCTTGGGTGGCAGTACCCGCTTCTTTTGTGAAGGGTGGCATTGGGTTCCACGAGTCCTCTGGGAGCGTGTTGATGTCAGTGTGAGAAACTGGTGAAGACTGTCATTTAATGAAGGCCTCCAGCACACCGCTCCTCCCGCCTTGGAGCGGGAGTCACAGAGGGGCCTGTTCATCAGGGCTCTGACGTCTCTGCGGGCCCAAGAAATGCAGGTCAGAAATACTTCCCCCGTGGACGGAGATGGTGGTGGGCCCGGCCAGGTACAGACCTGGGTCACACGAGGAGTTCATGGAGATAGGAGTTCCCTTCACTCCAGGACCCTTTCTTCCTCCTGGAAAACCTCCCACGTGCTGTGTTGTTTTAGCACAAACACCAGGCGGAGATGGATTCGATAAGCTGCCTCGCTGATAGATAGCAAGGCTAAAGGAAAACCAGAAACCCGCAGGTCTGCTTGTAGTCAGAGAAGTGGTGGTTACAAAGGCGATTTAATTTGAAGAAGGCGTGAGGTTTGGAGAGAGATTTTCAGCGGGGGACTTCCCTAGTGGTCTAGTGGTGAAGAATCCACCTGCCAATGCAGGGGCCACAGCTTTGATCAGTAGCCTGGAAAGATCCTGTGTGCCACGGAGCAGCTAAGCCCGTGTGCCACAACTGTTGAGCCCACGCTCCCCAATGAGAGAAGCTGCTGCAGTGAGAGGCCCACACACTGCAACAAGAGAATAGCCCCCGATCGCTGCAACTAGAGAAAGACCTCATGCAGCCACGAAGACCCAGCACAGCCAAACATAAATAAATGGATAAAATTGTATAATAAATATAAATGTGCATGCATGCATGCTAAGTTGCTTCAGTCGTGTCCAACTTTGTGTGACCCCATAGATAGCAGCCCACCAGGCTCCTCCGTCCCTGGCATTCTCCAAGCAAGAATACTGGAGTGGGTCACCATTTCCTTCTCCAAATATAAATATATAAAGGAAATTTCTCAGCAGGAAATGCACTCTTCTTACCGAGTTGGGCAGCAGGCAGCCTGTTTTCAGGGCATGATAAGTAGTCATTTATCTCTCTCTTCCCCAGCACTTTCTCCTTGACCTGGTTGGCCCAGCAGTGAAAGTTTTATAAACACTGGGCACTGTGCACTTAGGCCAGGGCTTGATTGATGCTTCTAGATTGATGAATGCTGTAGCCATTCTTTAGCTGTGCCCCTCCCCCCCTTTTTAAATTGATATAGCTGTAAGTTCAACTGCGATCAGCCTCTAGGGAAGGCATAGGGCCAGCTTTTTACCTTTTTAAACTCTAGAGAAAAGTGTAAGCCATATTCATTTGAATTAAAATGACGTCATGGTGGCAAGCTGGCAGCTCGGGAGCTCCAGGAGGGCAGGATTTCATGCTGAAAGAGCGTGAGTGAATCTGCTGATGGACAGTTCCGTCCTCACAGGCTGCCCATGTGTGGTCATTGGTAGTAAGCATACTCTGTGTAACTAATAATGTAGAACCACTAGAGTTTCATGGTAGGTGTAGTCTACCCAGCAGTGCCTAGAATCGCACAGACTTCACACACAGCACCTCTCAGACCATTCTGGAGTCGCAGGAGATCGCAAGACCTGTGCCATGGTTGACTCATCTGAAAACATGACACTCGCTGGCAGCTGAATCCGGTCCACGCTGTGGAGAGCTTATCCATTTAAGGTCCACCTCGCTAGATGAAAGTGAACTGTTCATGTGGTCCCGGAATTCGTACAAAAAGTGGAAGAGGTCAGGCGGGGGACCCTGGGGTTGAAGGAAGAGGGCTTTGGTGACCACTGATCTGTCACTGTGCCAAAACAGTGTCATCTGCCCTGGGACCAGAACTGAGGTGGTTGATTGGAGATGTGAGCTCGCGTCCAAGTTCCTTCCCACGCTCTGCGTGACAGGTCTGATTTATCCTTCCTAGGCCTCTCTTGCTTCATCTGCAAAGTGAACAGTTTATAATCCTGCCTTAAGTCATTTCAATCCAAAATGATTAGTAATTGTATCAATCAGGATATTCAGAGAAACAGAACCAACAGGCTTAATTTACTGTGTGCATTTAGTTGCTCAGTCGTGTCTTTGCCACCCCGTGGACTAGTGCCCACCAGCCTTCTCTGTCCATGGGATTTTTCAGGCAAGAATACTGAAGCAGGTTGCCAGTTCCTACTCCGGGGGAATCTTCCTGACACAGGGATCGAACCTATGTCTCTTTAGGAGTGAAAAATCTGATGAAGAGGTTGGCGGGTACTTCTGTTTCTCAGTCTTGACTGGATGTTACCAGATCACAGATCCTGGGCTCAGGGTTTTGACTCTGGGAGAGGGGCTGCTTTATGTGGAGCACTTTAATCTCTCTGGTTGTCTTAACTGTGACTGGTGCAGGCCTGTAGGATTTGGTTTCAGCGTGTCCTTCTCTAAGTGATGAATACAGTTATTACTGTGACAACATTAATGACTCTCATGCTGACACCACCAGTGGATGCTAGAATTTGCAGTGTGGTTTTCCAGCCTGCTGCTACTCTGATGAAACACCCCATCTCTCTCTCTCCCTCTCATAGATATATATATCAGTTCAGTTCAGTCGCTCAATCATGTCTGACTCTTTGAAACCCCATGGACTGCAGCAGGCCAGGCTTCCTGTCCATAACCAACTCCTGGAGCTTGCTCAAATTCATGTCCATTGAGTCAGTGATGCCATCCAACCATCTGATCCTCTGTCATCCCCCTCTCCTCCTGCCTTCAATCTTTCCCAGAATCAGGGTCCTTTCACATGAGTCTGTTCTTCACATCAGGTGGCCAAAGTATTGGAGTTTCAACTTCAACATCAGTCCTTCCAGTGAACACTCAGGACTGATTTCCTTTAGGATGGACTGGTTGGATCTCCTTGCAGTCCAAGGGGCTCTCAAGAGTTTTCTCAAACCCCACAGTTCAAAAACATCAATTCTTCGGTGCTCAGCTTTCTTTTTAGTCCAACTCTCACATCCATAAATATATATACATATATATACACACACACATATACGCACACACCCCTTTCTGTCAATTTTAAGGAATTGTTTCACCTGATTGGGAGAGTTGGCAAGTCTGAAAGCTACAGGGCAGGCCAACTGGAATTTCAGGCAAAAATTGATGTTGTGGCCATGAGTCCCAAGTTCAGCATGACAGGAGCCGGGAAACCCAGGCAGGGTTTTCATGCTGCAGTCTAGAGGCAAAATTCCTTCTTCAGGAAACCCATGTCTTTGCTTTAACACCTTCAACTGATTGGCTGAAGCCCTCCCACCTTATGGAGGATAATCTGCTTTACTCAAAGTCTACTAATTTCAAAGTTGATTCCACCTAAAAAATGACCTTTACAGCAACATCTAGACTGATACTTGAACAGACATCTGGGCCCCATAGGCTAGTTGAGCTGACCCATACTGTTAACTATCACGGTAGTCAAGCTGTAAACTCTTGATGTGTAATCTAAGTCATGGCAATGGAATGGAAAAGAATGCTAGTCTGAAATTAAATCATGTTGTCTTAGTATAATGTGGCAATTCTTGCATTGACCATTTATTGTGCATTATTAAGCACCCATGTGTAAGGCACTGTGCTTTAGAGCAGGAAAACAAAGGAAAGACAAGCCCTTTACGTTCAAAGCAGTCAACATCTACTCCAGAAGACAGACAAATGAAAAAAAAAATGATTGCAATGTGATTGTCTGTATTAGAGCAGTGAGGTGAAGTGGGGGGTGGTCTTGGCGGGGGAAAAGTAGATCAGGGAAGGCTCCGTGGGAGAGGAGACACTTAGGCTCGATCTTGAGGGGTAATTCGGGATGTCTCCAGGGAGACATTGCCAGCAGGACATAATGTATACAAATGTGTAGGCAATAAAAGACTACCACACTCATGAAATGGCAAAGTATTCAGAAGGTTTGGAGACTTCTGTCATATAGTAGGTGCTTGAGACTCACTATTTGCTGTTATCATTGAAAAAAATTAAGGTGTGGCAGGTGTTATATTTTATAGTTTCCTGGTTAGGAAATAAGCATCAGTATCAGGCCATCAGTAAGGTATGGTAATTCTTGGCCTTTCAGTATAGTCTTTTTAGATGGAGTCTATCAAAATTTGTTTAATTTTCCATTCTACCTAAAAATATTTTCTTGTCCATACTGGATTAATTACAAGGAGAATTAGAAATTTATGTCTCTTTAGGATTTATCTTATAAGGTAGGCACTCTAGACCAAGTCTGTCTTTTATTTAGGTATCTAAGATTTTTTTCTGAACCAGTGATGTCACCTTGAGCACATCAGTCTACTTCTTCAAGCTTTAAATTCTCCTCTCTAGAGAAGGGACTTGGGCTGGTTTTTAAAGGTCCACCATAGGCTATTCTGTGATCTCCAAATGGAAATTGTTTTCTCCACTGTGCCTGGTTATACAGGTGTATTTCTGCAGCATGAGTCATTGATAACCACACCTTTCTCAATAGTTACTAGTTACAATGAAAGTATCACCACTTTGAGTATGAAACATTTTTCAACCACTTTTATTAAGTATTTTCTGTGTGTGTATGTAGAATAACCCTGACCAGTAGATGTCATTTCCATTTTACGGTTGAAGAAACCAGAGGCTCAGACAACTTTAATAATATCACTCAGGTGGTCATGGGGAAGTTAGGGGTTGAACTCTGACCCTTTGACTCCAAAGTCTGCATTCTTTATCAAGGATTGTGAACTGTGAGCTGTGGTATGCAATTATTACCCTAAGATAGTGTCTCGTGTATATAGCAGGGGTGAAATAATGTTTTGTAAAAAGACAAGTCTCCACCTGAAAGTAACACCATGTTGTAAATCAATTATAGGTCATTAAAAAAAAAAGCCTCATTCTCTGAAAGCCATCTGTGTAACATTTTAAATGGTGAACGAAAAGAGAGGTACTTTTTGGTGTGTTGACCATCAGGGCCATGAGTTCTAGTGTCACTGTGCAGCGTATCAAACGTAGGAAGAAAATGTTATTTCCGTTATAGGAGAGGGCCTGGAAGCCACTTGCTGAATAAGGAACAAAACTCTGATCCTTGACTCCATTCCCTTGCATGCAGCTTCTGCCCATAGTCTGCAATAGTTGCTCTTGACACCTGCTTCTCCTTGGGGTCTTGGCTGGCCCCTCTATCTGGGGGGTCATTTCACTAACTTTGAAACAACATTTGGGTCTCAAGTTAGTTGCCATCTTAAAGGGCCACCTCTTGGACTTCTAGTTTACATTAGACACATGTCACTCACAAGCTCATCTTCCTGTTTTATGTCTCTGTTACCCTAGGATATTTTTCCTTGTTTGTTTATCTGCCTGTTTGACTGCTTCCTCCCATCTGAATAAAGCTCGGCGAGAGCAGAGGCTCTCCCTCTCCTTTCTGCTCTAGCCTCAGCATGTGGAGTGGCCCATCCTGTCTGTTGAACCATCCATCCAACCATCTCCTCTCATTTCTCTTCCTCCCTCCTTCCTTCCCCACTTTTCCCCTCCCTCCATATATCCGTCTGTAACATGGTTTGGCTTTATAGTTATAGGATGGAGCCGTATGGCTGCTTCTCCAATTAGAATGTGGGAAGACCCTCACATTTCCTTTATAGTTAACTACTTCCTCGGTGGCTCAGCGGTAGAGAATCTGCCTGAAATGCAGGAGACATGGGTTCGATCCCTGGGTTGGGAAGATCCCCTGGAGAAGGGCATGGCAACCCACTCCAGTATTCTTGCCTAGAGAATCTCATGGACAGGGAAGCCTGGCGGGCTACACAAAGAGTTGGACCCAACTGAAGCAACAGAGCACGCGCACACTTAATAGTTTTTTTTTTTAAGATACTCTCTTTTTGTATTGATAGGGAGATATCAGGGCAGAATGCTGAGAAATTGAGCTTTAGTTATAAAACTCTGATTTTTGAAAACTTGTTTCTCAACCCATTTTTTTTTTTAATCTTGCCAGGGTTCTGTGCCTGAATTATAAGACAGCCTGTCAGCCAGCTCATTCTGGATGAATGATTACGTGAAGTGTGGTCTATACTTCTCAGAGGGTAAGTTCGAGGCCCTTGTACATCTCAAGAGCGATAAGGTCTGGTGGTTGGTGTTTATGAACCTGTTTCCCATGTTGCTCTATTAACTGCTCTTTGTGTGCAGACCTGAGTGGGGTAAGGCAGTGTGGATTCCTTGAGGGGCTGGTGGACAAGGTTCCTGCAGGCAGCGGGCACCAAATCTGAGTGGCTTCTTACAAATGCCCCTTAATTTGATGCACTGGCTGATCCTGCCTCTGTGGAAAAGCTTATGTCCATCTTTGCTGGGAATTTAGGTAGAGAAGCTGATGCCTGAGAGTGTTGATTTCCTCTTTTTTGAATGTCTAGTACTAATAAGTTTGAACTCCAAACCAACTAGGACCTCCTGCTGAAGAACAGATTGTATATGCTCAGTCTCCTCAGTCGTGTCTGACTCTGCACTGGTGTAGGCTGTAGCCCACCAGACTCCTCTGTCCATGGGATTCTCCAGGCAGGAATATGCAATGGGTTGCCCTGCCCTCCTCCAGGAGATCTTCCCAACCCAGGGATTAAACCCGTGTCTCTTACCTTTCCTGCATTGGCAGGTGGGTTCTTTACCACCAGGGCCACCTGGGAAGCCCTGAGAACAGACTAGATAATATCATTTCTAGTCGAAGTTGTAAGATCAGGACAGCTCAGGGGCCTTGGGCACTAGGAAACCACCAAGGAAAGGTCAGGTTCCACCTCCAGTGTTGAGGCTGTTTTCCTTCTGACTGGTGCATCTTACTGGTCGATGTGTTGGTTGCAGGGTAAATATTGCAGCGTGACATCTGAGCAGTTCCCAAAGCACTGTTTGGAATGATGGCAGGTATTTCCTTGGGAAGATGTGCAGTGTCTGCAGTTCGTGCTTGTTTTGCTAAGACACACACAGGCTGTAGTCTTGTCTCGTCTCCCCTGGGCCCCTTGATGCCCTGTGGGTCTTGACTCAGGGTGCTGCCTCCAGAGACTGTCCTCAAGCGCCAATCCGTGGTGGCCACCCAGCCGCCTGCTATACTGTCACTCTTCTGTTTACTTTTATGTTTATTGAAGGGTTTTTTAAATTGAAGGGGGCTTCCCAGGTGGCTCAGTAGTAAAGAATCTGCCTGCCAATGCAGGAGACATGGGTTCGATCTGTGGGTCAGGATGATTCTCTGGAGGAGGGTCCTCAGGAGGAGGAAATGGCAACCCACTCCAGTATTTTTGCCTGGAAAATCCCATGGACAGAGGAGCCTGGCGGGCTATAGCCTGTGGGGTCGCAAAGAGAGGCCTGAGCATGCATGCAAGCATTTAAATTTAAGCATGACTTAAAATGCTGTGTTTCAAGTATACAGTAGAGTGAGTCAGTTATTTGTGTATATACTTTTTAAGATTGTTTTTCAATATAGGGGATTATGAGAAATTGAATACAGTTCCCTGTATTAGGTAGTAGGACCTTGTTGGTTATCTGTTTTATATAAAGTAGTATATATCTGTTACTCCCAAATTCCAAATTTATCCCTCCTCCCACTTTCCCTGTTGGTAACGATAAGTTTATTTTCTATTTCTGTGAGTCTGTCGTGTAAATAAGTGTATTTATATCATTTTTTAAGATTCCACAAGTAAGGGATATCATAAGATCACTGTCCTTCTTTGTCTGACTTAGTATAATAATCTTTAGGTCCATTCATGTTGCTGCAAATGGCATTATTTAACTCATTTTAAAGGTTGAGTAGTATTTCATTGATTGGGGAAGGCAATGGCAACCCACTCCAGTGTTCTTGCCTGGAGAAGCCCAGGGACGGGGGAGCCTGGTGGGCTGCGGTCTCTGGAGTCGCACAGAATCGGACACGACTGAAGCGACTTAGCAGCAGTATTTCGTTGCGTGTGTGTGTTGGTGCATACACACGGCACGTTCTTTATCCATCTATCGATACTCAGGTTGTTTCCATGTCATGTCTATTGTAAATAAATAGTGCTGCTATGAACACTGGGGTGCGTGTATCTTTTTGAATTAGAGTTTTCACCTTTTCCAGATATATGCCCTGTAAGTGGGATTGCTGGATTTCTTAGGTTTTTAAGGAATCTTTATACTGTTTTCCATAGTGGCTGCACTGATTTACATTCCACCAACAGACGTCACTCTGCTTTAATCCTCTGCAAAGTGCTTGTCCCTACCTGACAGTTTTCTGCGTCCTGTACTAGTTGATTGGCGCGTTGCCCACGGTTACTGGAGCAGAAGTTCCGAGAGACTGGTACGCGTGTCTGTTGCTCCTCCTGTGACCCCACTGCCAGGATGGTGTCTGGTGTATCACAGACACTGTTTGACCGAACACCTAATGAGTTAAATGAAGCTCACTGTGTAAGCTGTCAGTGTCACGTGGTGAGAAATTTGTGCTCTGGAGGAGATTTTGAAGATTCAGTTTGCTTCTTAGTGTTTTAAAAATGTGAAATGTTCCTTCACAGAATTATCATGTTTTACACTATGTTCCCTGTAAGCAGGAAGTTTTCTAACACTTCTGGGTTTATTTACAAATATAGCACACGTTAAAGGTACACATTTAATAGTAGCTGGTAACCTTTGTATTGACTGGCCTTTGTGCCATCTACATTGGGATATTCAGAAGGAATATCCACTTAGCCTTGGAGAGGTGTTTCACTTAACGTTTCCACAAAGTTCAAAAGCCAGGACTGAAAGACACCTGTTTGAAAAGCCTAAAGTTTAGATTTCTGGAGAGTCACACCGCCTGAGATTTTGAATCCTGCCTTTGACCTTTCCTGGGTCAGTTTCTTCTGTAAGATGGGAATAAGAAAAACATTGTTCTCATGGAGTGATGGTGATTAAGTATATTCATACACATACGGATTTCTATTTTATTTAGTTTATGCTTGGACTTTTATATATGAAGTACATTAACTAGGTTTTAAAAGTAATGTATTTGGATACCATTTGTCAAGAGGTGACACGACTTTGAGAATTTGTTCTTGCATTATGTGGATGAGATAAGCAATTCATTCCTGAGATCTCCAGGAAGAAGAGACTTGCTTACAAGGATCGTTTTAGTAAGTTATAATAATGAGAAAACATGGCAGATAAGCCATTTCCCATAAGTATAGCAATGCTGTGGTTCCTTTGATATCAAACAGACTTGGTTTGAGGTTTTTGGTTGTACCAGTGTTGTGGCCTTCAGCAAATCACTTGACTCAGTCTCTTCATCTGCTAAGTAGTGAGGATGATACAAATCAAAGAAGGTTTGCTATAAGAATCAAATATAAAATATTAAAAATATGGATAATGCTCCTGGAACAAGGCTGCCTAATCCCTGGTTTCCTTCATCCTTGCCTTCCAGACCTGAGATTTTAGAAGTCTGTTGACACTCAGAGGAGAGTGAGCATGGTTTGGAATGTCTGGGAATAGTGTCCTGTTGCTTCTAATAAAGAGAGAAGAATATCTAGTGTCAAAAGTAGTAAGCTTAGTAGGAACCATATTACCCATCCTTGACATGTAAAGGGAGCAGGGAGATGGGTGCCCTCGATCAGCTTCTCAGGAAGCGCTAGGACCAGTGGACAGCAGCAGCCGAAGGAAAGTATTTGTATTTATTTATTTTTGGCTGTGCCGTAGGTCTTTGTTGCTGTGAGGGCCCCTCTCCAGTTGCCGTGCACGGGCTTCTGATTGCGGCAGCTACTCTTGTTCCTGCGAATGGGCTTCAGTAGTTGCGGCACGTGGGCTCCGTAGTTGCGGTTCCTGGGCTTTAAGGCACAGGCTCAATAGTTGTGGCTTGTGGGATCTTCCTGGATCAGGGATCGAACCCGTGTCTCCTGCATTGGCAGGCAGATTCTTAACCACTGAGCCACCAGGGAGGCCCCAATGTCCCTTCTGCATACTTGGCCCCTCTCCAGAATCAGACCTGCACCTCTGCTGTCCCAGGCAAGTTGGTCATGCAGATAGATGCCCCTTGAGACCTAGGAGTTAGCCTTCCCAAGGCAGTCGGGACTGCTGCTTATTTGAAATTGTCCTCTTTGTGGTTTATCATTTACATCCAAGGTTGCAAAGTGGTGGTGCTTCTGGCTCGTTCTGGGCTGTGGATAAGCTCTGTGGGCCTGCAATATATGTCCCTGACAAGTATTTTCAGGTTATGTAAGTTAGTTGGCTACCTGTAAAGAGTGGAAAAATTTACACGAAAGCAACATTTTCAGTGTTTCTTAAAAAGGAGATTCAGCTGGCACACCCCCAGGGTTCTGCATTCCCAGGTGGCAGTGATCAGCTGGCCCGGGGCAGCCCCTGGCCCTTTGGGATGGATTGTCATGGGCCAGATGGCCACAGTCCCCACCGCCGTGCCCGGTCCTGTGACACTGAGTGTCAACTGCCATTTGTCATTGACTTAAGTAATTTTGTTTCTCGTAGAATTGGGAGGAAAGTGAAAAACGATGTGCTCTACTTCTGTATCTGTAATGGAAAAATAGAAGATGTTTCTGTAGAGTTGCTTTTTTCTTGGCCATGCCTTGCAACACATGGGATCTTAGTTCCCGAACCAGAGATCGAACCTGTGCCCTCTGAGTTGGAAGCGAAGTCTTAACCGTTGGATGGCCAGGGAAGTTCCTAGAGTTTCTTATTTTAAGAAAAATATAACAGAGCATTTGTGTGTGTGTGCGCGCGCGCGCTGAAGAATACTTGCACGCATTTCATTTACTGACAAGTGGTTTCTGTTTCTTACGAATGTAGCACCCAGACCTGCTTCATTCATAGGTTTCGAGCAGCCCTGTTATGAGACTGATCCTCCTCTGAACAGTAAAAATTTCCTTCTGCATTCAGACACCATTCTTTTGCTTTATTTTAGGTCCTTTCTTTCAGCAGCAAATTCTCTCTCGCTGTCCTCGAGCTCAGTTCTTGGGCCTCCTGGCTCGGTGGACTGGGAACAATCTATACAGGCATGGGGACTTGGGAAGTAGGTTCCATCCTGTCTTCGCCACTGGAGCCCCAACATTTCCCAGACTTTGTGGCACCAGAGAGGGCCTGTGGCCTCTTTTACTCTGAGTGGGGTGGCGCAGACTGAAGCCTTAGGACTGTCTTCCATGTGCATTTGATTTTTAGTGAAAAACATAGTCTGCTGTTGTCCATCTGTTCTGTTTTACAAGGTGGCTCTGGCATCATCGTGAAGATGGTCTAAAAGCGAGGGGGAGAGCCCGGAAGAACTGTGAACACTGGCTGCTGTTGTTTGTAGGGTGATTGGGTGGAAGGGGCGTGTAGAATGTGCGTGCGGATAGTGATGGAAAGGCTGAGCTTAATTAGCGGGAGTTTTAGGATGACTCATCTGAAGTCTGGGGAAGGAGTTCTCATCTGTCAATTGGTGACTTACCAGTGGAATGTTAATAGAGCTGGGAACTTCCCATCCCTCTATGTATTTAGAGAGAAGGGAGAGGTCCATCTATCAGGATACTGGAGATGGTTCTCAAATTGGAAGCGGGACCAGGCTTGATAGATGGATGACCCACAGGGTCTCTTGAAAAACTCAGATTCAATTATTCTGAGTTAAACTGATTAGGAACCTTTCAGCTAAAACAGTTTCACTTCAGTCCACAAAAAGAAAATATTGTGAGTAGAGTGAGAGGCAGAATGTAACACTTCTTAATTACCTTGAGTTCTGGGCAGATTATTTGTATTTTCTTAACTTCCAATATAACCCTTCAAAAATGTTGTAAACGGATGTATCTAGTGGTTAGTATTTATAAGACAGGATTTTACAAGTGTAGTTCCTTTTAATAAATGATTTTTTTCTACTAAAATTTATTTTAATAATAATTTTAATAATACCTGAAACTCATTTTGTAGTTTTATTTCCGTTGGTAGCATGATTTTTAATACATATTTTGTCATTTATATAAAATATTACCTATTACTTGGCATAAAATTTTCTATTTAGCTTCAAAATTTAGAATTTGGGGGAATTCTCTGGCTGTCCAATGGTTAGGGCGCAATGCTGTACTGCCGAGGGTCTGGGTTCAATTCCTGATCAGAGAACTAAGGTCCAACAAGCTGAGCTCTGCAACCAAAAAGAAAAAAAAGATTTAACTCCCCAAATTTAGAATTTTATACATTGTCAATAATTGTTAGACATCAAAGTGTATTTAATTTGGGTATGAGGACTCAGAGAAAAAAGATCCTTTAAAGGAAAGCTTTTCTTAAGAATTTGCTCTAAATCTTAATTTTTATGTCACTTAATATTTGCTCATTCTTAAAGTAATTAACTGCTTATTTGGTTAAATTGTTAGGGCTTAATTGTTATGAAATGTAAGGTGCCACTGGGACTTCATAAATATTTGCACTATAAAATCTTTCATTTTCATGATGACTATCTCCATTAATTTTATTATTTTTTTGCGCATTGATGGCTTCCAAACACTTAGGGAAAGATTGTATTGTGAAATTTAGATGTGCTGTTGTTTTAAAGCAACTACATACCATGTTAGTATTGCATCTTGAATTATCTTAACATTGACTGTAGATTTTGTAGGCACCTCCAGTTTGCTTTTGAAAAACTTGAAAGTTAATTTTGCTCTCTATTTTGTAAATACCAAGTTTTTCATTGATTAACAGGAGCACTGCTTTCTTCTTAATCCACATTTGTGAAGTTGTGGTTTTAATGCAACACTTTACCATGCTAGCATTGCATTTTGAATTGTCTTAGAGTTGACTGTTGACTTGAAAGGTGCATGACTGTGGGCTGTTCATGCATCTGTGAGGCTGAAGCAGCCTGGAATGTGAAATGCTATAGAACAGCTGGACAATTTCAAGGAGGAACTCTGTGGAGGATGTGCTTGGTGGGCATTGATAAGGTGTGAATGGCTTGTTTTAAGTGGGTTTTAGAGTCTTCTGACACAAATATGTAGACTGCACCAAATGCTCTTAAAAAAAAAAAAGTTTTAATTTTATTTATTGGCTGTACTGTGCTGCTTGCAGGATCTTAGTTCCCTGACCAGGGATTGAACCCCAGGCCCTCAGCAGTGAAAGCGCTGAGTCCTAATTTCCAAATGCCCTTTTCTTTGCCTCTTCACCACCACTGCCATCATCACCATCACCCCCCATTCACTCACGCATTCATTCACTGACTCAATGGCTATTTACTGATTTATTGGGTGTTCACCATGTGCCAGGTACTTTTTAAAGTGCTAGATGTAACAGTAGACAGTTACCAAGATCTCTGCTTTGCCTTCTCGGGAGGGTCTTGTGTTCCACAAGCTGCACGTATTAGTTTACTTAGCCCTGTGAGGTAGGTAGTATCATCTCCCTTTTGCAGATTGAGAAGCTGAAAAGTGAGGAGTCTAATGTCACACCACAGGGTCTGAGGTCAAGGAAGAGGGACCCTGATGTCTGGGGCCTGAGCTGTTGTGCTGGCCCCAGGGAGCAGTGACTGCGTAGCCAAGGAATTCCGTGTGTCAGTTGTGTGGGTTTCCAGTGTCACACGTGGGAGGGAAAACTTTCAAGCTGTGGGAGTTTGGAGATGCAGGCCAGCCGCGTACACTTTTACTCATCTCTGGGCCAAGTCAGTTGCATTTGGTTTTAGAAACAGACTTGTTAAGATTTTTACCTTTTGATGAAGTGGGGAAGAAGGTCACCTCAGGTAATACTTATTTGGATTTTAGGGTTTTCACCTGAATATTTTGCATGTTGCCTTTTCTTCTGGTGTGGCCTCCATCTAGGACATTTTTGCAATGGCATTGCTCAATTCCATGTCTTTTCAGCCCATGTTATTTGAACTATTGCTTTTCTGTCATGATGAAGCAGCAGACTAAAAGCTCTTTTAGCACGCTAGCGTATTGTGGAGGTTTTCGTCATTTGTGTCATTTCCTCAAAGGTGGATGTTTTTTGAGGGATTATTCTAACTTTTGGGATCTTGTTTGGAAAAAAGTAATTTATGTTTTTAGTCTTTATTATTATTACTATTATTGTGGTATATACACATGTGTGCATAGTCATGTCTGACTCTTTGTGATCTTATGGGCTCTAGCCCACCAGGCTCCTCTGTCCATCGACTTTCTAGTCAAGAATATTGGAGTGGGTTGCCACAAGCCCACATCCCAGAGTATCCTGCATTGGCAGGCAGATTCTTTATCAGCTGCACCTCCTGGGAAGGCAGTATGTGTGTGTGTGTGCATGTTTTTTTTTTTTAACCAGATGAAGCCCTTAGAATTGACTATAGATTATTAATAAAAAGTGATGCTTGATGGGATATTCTTTATGTATCATTGTGTATTTGATGTCAGAAGTGAAGAATATGGTCGGAATTGAGTTTCTTGATTTTTAAGCGGAGAGGTTATTTCTGAGAGTTCATATTCCTTTTTCGGTTCCTGACTTTTATTGTTATTATTATTTTAATTTATTGGGGGTATAGATACAATGTTGTGTTAATGTCTGTCACAGAACAAAGTGAATCAGTCATGTGTATTCATGTATCCCCTTTCTCCTGGATTGCCCTGTCCCAACATACTACTTGTAAAATTGTATTCTTAATGTCAATTTTTCTGTAGCTACTTATAGATTAACTACTTATATCTTTTTATATTTTTATTCTAGATAGACATTATTATCCACCCCATTTTATGGTGAGGGTGATGGGATTTCAGTTTAGTTCAGTCGCTTAGTCATGTCTGACTCTTGGCAACCCCATGGATTGCAGCACACCAGGCCTCCCTGTCCATCACCAACTCCCGGAGCTTGCTCAAACTCATGTCCATCAAGTTGGTGATGCCATCCAACCATCTCATCCTCTCTTGTCCCCTTCTCCTCCTGCCTTCAGTCTTTCCTAGCATCAGGGTCTGTAGAAGGCTTCTAAGTCACTAGGAAATGAGTTTCTAACTCATGTCTCCTATGAAATCTGAGATATTTCCACTACATTTTATGTTTATTAAACATTTCTTATTAGCTGAAAGTTTGTTCCCTTTTACCAACCTCTCCTATGTCTCCCTCCTCCATCCTGGTAACCATTTTTCTACTTTGTGAGTGTGTTTGTGTCACTTCCTTCTAACCTTTTATTAAGAATATCTATGAAAATACAGAAAAGTTCAAAGAATTGTATAGTGAATAGTAGACCTAGACAGCATATTAAAAAGTAGAGACATTACTTTGCTGACAAAGGTCTGTCTAGTCAAACCTATGGTTTTTTCAGTAGCCATGTATTGATGTGAGAGTTGGACCATAAAGCTGAGCACTGAAAAACTGATGCTTTTGAACTGTGTTTTGGAGAAGACTCTTGAGAGTCCCTTGGACTGCAAGGAGATCAAACCAGTCAATCCTAAAAGAAATCATCCTGAATATTCATTGGAAGGACTGATGCTGAAGCTGAAGCTCCAATACTTTGGTCACTTGATGTGAAGAACTGACTCACTGGGAAAGACCCTGATGCTGGGAACGATTGAAGGCAAGAGGAGAAGGCAATGACAGAGGATGAGATGGTTGGATGGTATCACCGATTCGATGGATGCAAGTTTGAGCAAGCTCTGGGAGTTGGTGATGGAAAGGGAAGTGTGGCATGCTGCAGTCCATGGGATCACAAAGAGTTGGGTGCGACTGAGCAACTGAACTGAATAGACCCATAACTTGAATTCTACTCTGTAATTGTTAACATTTTGCTATATTTGCTTTTACATGTGTTATTTTGCATTATGTGTTTGAGGACAGAATATTTCTTTAGTAATTTACATAATGCTCAGATCTTTGCCAAGGAATTCAGTTTTAGATGACTATTAATGCATATATCCTATTATAATATTATGTCAGGATAAAGCATTAGAAAGATAAAGTCTAGGTTTTATGATGTGGAAATATGCTGGGTTTTGTAATTTTAGGATGAGGTACTAAACAGTATTTTGCTATAGTTGGACAAAGTCTAAAGAACTTGAAAAATATAACATAGTTTGAAACCCCAAGTGACTCTATAAATTCATAGAACTAAAGTTACTAGGGTGACCTCAGTGATAAAAAATGGAATCAGACAATGCAAACCCATTGGAAGTGTCTGAGAAATGTTGGAGATAAGTCAGTCTCTTGGACGGTTCTGACTCAGAGTGATCTATGTGTATAAAATATATCAAAAGGTCAGAATTGTCTTAAGAATAATAGGGATACAAAAATATTTCCTTGCAATTATTTGTTCTTCTGATATATTTTCCACCCTCAGAAACATAGTTGTTCTGATATAATTCCCTTTCTCGCCTTTGTGTCAAGGAGTAGTTGTTCTGTCTCAGGGTTGTTTGGAAGAAACATGCTTTTTTTCTGTTGGCTGATACTTTATTATTTGGGTAACAGAAATGATGGTGCTGGATCGAAAGGAATAGCTCAGTGACTGCACCCTTTCTTCTTTTGTATTTACCTAGACTTAAAAAAATTTTTTTTTTAATACAGACACAGGTCAAATGAACATTTTGGGAATTCCCATGTTTTCTGTTATGTGGCTTGGCTTCCGTGGCAACCTTCTGACTTCAGTCCCAGGGCTTGTGGTTACTTGGGTGGCAGATCTTGGCTCTGCAGTGGTGTGGCCTTAAGCAAGTCATTTGAAGCCTTGTTTCTGATGAGGGGCTTGGAGACCGGAATTTCTTATTCTTCTTTCTCCCCCAGCACTAAACATTCCTTGGTTCTGTGTTCACTAATACAAATTTTTGTGGAGGTTAGATGGCTTTTTATAACTATTGGGCTAGTGACGTTTTGTGATGGCCATTATTATGTGTCAACTGAGATTAGAAAGTATATCTTCAAACATGTATTAACTACATGGAAACTATGGAAACAAAATTCAGTTTGCATGTATGTGAGTGTGTACCTGGGTGTGTTGACGAATGTATGTGTACGTAAATACTTATTTTCTTATGCAAGGTAAGGAATTAAAAACTTATGTGTATAAAGTAGAATCTTGTCTTGAGTATTACTGAAGAATCTTGTCTGTTGCATGTATTTATCCATTCATATTTTTTTAAACAGGTCATTTAAACAAAAATTTTGTTCTTTAAAATATATTTATTTGGCTGTACCGGGTCTTAGTTGTGGCAGGGGATTTTCGATCTTTGTTGTGGCATGTGGAATCTTTAGTTGCAGCATGTGGAATCTTATATACAGTTCCCCAGCCTGGCTCCCCAATTAGGGGTCGAACCTGGACCCCCTGCACTGGGATGGTGGAGTCTTAGCTGCTGGGTAACCAGTGAAGTCTTTCATTCCCATATTTTTATAAGAAGTGCTTTCTTAAAAAAAACTGTTGTCATGTGTTAGTCCAGAATAACTTGGAAACCTCTGCTTACACTGTTTTCTTCTATGGACTATAATTTCAAAAATTGAAACTTAAAATGGAAAATCTTACTGCAGAGATGGAATCTTGTTCTCTCATTCAGCACCCCCTCCCCAATACCTCACCTTATCTTTTGGGGATTCTTGAAATTGGGGGGAGGGGCTCTTTTTTCAAAAGCTACAGCAAGACTTCAAAACCTGTGAACCTTCTGGTTTATCTTTTTTTTTTTTTTTTAATGGGCAGTTGAATGCATTTTTTGGAGAAAACAGCCACCTTTTGGAATAACAGGGACCTCCAGTGTAAGGCACTGTAGTTTTCAACTCACTGGAAAATGAAGTAACTCCAGCAAGGCACAGAGAGTGCACACCCTCTATTTTGCAAATCACAAAATGATTTTGAAGGGCTGCTCTTGAGGCAGGGTTTTTATGGCCGACATTCCAGCTGTGGTTTTGGAGACAGAATGTTTACTGCCGCTCAAACACCAGGATGGTAGGTGTGTATTCTTCCTGCCAAAGGGCTTAAAAAAGCAGCTGAGGCACCCTCGAGTGAGTAAACCTTTATTCAGCAAACTTGGGAGCCGTGTTCCTATGGAACTTGGTGGTAATTCTGGAATGCTGGGCCCACAGCAGCGCAGTCCTGGGCGAGCCCCGCGGCTCCAGGCCTGATGGCAGGCTGTCCTGGCTAATCGCTGCCGGCAGCCCATGGAAAACCACTTTCTGGTTAAGCCTGCATCATACTCTCCCACCAATGGAAAAAATTGAACATGATGAGGGTGTGTAGCTAGCAGACAAAAATATATCCAGCATTGCACAGGATCTGTTTTTAGCTCTCAACGGCCGAGCATTTGAAGTGTTAGATCGTTGTTTCCTGCCTTACCATGGGCAGAAAGAAGAGGGAGTCCGTGGATGTATAGAGAGACCCTAATTAAAAGAGCCTGAGAAGCACTGGTTACATCCAGAATTCTGGCAAAGGTAAGGCATTTATATAAATGTTCATTTCCCCTCTTTTGCAATTGAGGCTTCATTTTATGTGTGAGAGATTGGCGTTTTTCGAAATATTCCTTTTTATTCCATTGGGTGCACACTTTTGTTTCACATGATTTTGTACTTGGGCGGCCCACGTTGGTGAGCACAAGGGAATAGTCCCTTTCAAGCTTGAGTGTGTGGATGCTTTCATACACCTATTAGTGATTGATGGGAGTTTCCTCATCCTGTTTTACTAATGAACTCTCCCAGAGACGATGGGTACATGCTGTAGGGATTTCTTTTTTCTGATATGTCAAGGAAGTTCCATTTCTCAGTCTGATCATGTTAAAGCATTAATGGCCATGACCTTATCTTTACCAGTTACTTCTTTCAGGGCCTAGAAAAAAATGAAAATGTGCGCAGAGATTATAGTTTCCTGGTTATTACATAACTTTATCAGGCCTTACTTTGGAGCTGAGTAAGCTCTTTCATTGATGAATTTCTTTTCGAACTTGTAATTGGATGTTCATTCTTTATTCATGTTTATCCTTAACTTTTCCTCAAACTTCCTGAAAAAAAAAAAAAATAGAATCCCTTGTAATCTATGTGTGTGTGGGGAGGGGAACCTAATTGTAAGTAAAGGACTGATTCATGTCATAATCCCTCCGAGGTGGCTCATTCATCAGGCATTTGTCTGAGCCCTGAATTTATCAGCAGGGGTAGAGGGATGGATTGGGCAGAGCACTTCTCTCAGCTTTACGTTAATTTGGCCAAGCATGTAATTCTCAGAAAATTGGTAGGTGGGGAGACAGAAATAGGAAGCTTTATTGAAGTCACTGTAAACTTGGAAGGTTATTTATAGAATTTCTGAAAAGTCGGAGGGCTGCAGGACAGCTACTGGAGTTTTCCTTAACACGTTTCATCGTGTCACTGTGGCCCGCCATCACGCTCAGGAATTCCAAAGTTTTATCCTTTGAGTAGAGTGCAGCTATGAGTTCTTCCAGGGCGGGTAATGTGTGGGCCTCTCCAGTGCGCGTCCTCCTTTATAGAGAAGTGTTTCGGGGCTGGAGGGATGTGAGTGTTGCCCAGGTAGGTTAGAATTACTAGGGATGTTGGTAGAACTGTAGTAATAAAGGTTTTATTTATTATGCTTCCTTTGCATATAGAAAGTGAAGCTTTGACAGGGCTGACAACCATTCAGAGCAGGGAGGGAGGAAGCCCCAGCTGCCTTCCCGTGTAGTCACATTAACACTTGTCAGGCCCTTGATTTTCACCAGAGCTTGTAGACAGAAGCTGAAGTCTGTTGAAGAGCCTTCTGACTCTAATCCATACCAACGGTGGTGTTTTGAAGGCAAGCAGATAACACCTTCCTTTCGGTTCTTGTAGTGCAGAGGGAGTGACTCAAAGCATTCTCCTTACCCCAGGCCTGGCCTGGGGGGCTTGGGAGTGTCAGATAAGGGCTGGGCTCCTTGCCAAGAGAGTATCCTTCCAAAGTGGTCCTCCACTTAACTACTCAATAGAACAGATGATGCTGTCTTGGTGGTCCAAGATTGTGTTTGAGAAGAGCCATGTTGCCCTTTCCCAGAAATGTGAAGTTAGTGCAGGGTCCCTACAGCCTCTCCCTACAGCAGCTATTGAATGGATGTGGGAACAACACAGAGAGGAACTCTCGCTCCTTAGCTATCTGGTGGGGCACTTTTCCATTGTCTCCAGGTTTAGCCCACTTTGTAAGATTAATTTACGAAGAGAAAATAAATAAATCTGAGCTGAGACTCCTTAGCTCAACTGTGAGATTAAAGAAAAAGCATTTTCTTTTGACGGAACCTTCAGAACAAGGTCTTTTTGGACACATTAAATTGAAAAAAATATTCTATTAAGCCCTTAAAAATGTATTTGTTGGTTGCTCTGGGTCCATGTTGCCGTGTGCGGGCGTTCTCTAGTTGGGCTGCTCTTCACTGTGGTCCGTGGGCTTCTCATTTTGGTGGCTTCGCTTGCTGTGGAGCGCAGGCTCAGTAGCTGTGGTGCCTGGGCTTAGTTGCTCCTGACACGTGGAATCTTCCTGGACCAGGGATCGAATCCACATCCTCTCCATTGGCAAGTGGACTACCTGAGAAGTCCTGTTTGTACTTTTTAGTTTTTAGTGATAATTTGTGTTTGTCCTTTGAAATTGTGTACCTTAAATATAAGGCCAAGGTAAAAATGGCTTTACTAGAAAGACTTAAAAAAAAAAAGTATAAGGTATGGAATCAAAGGAACAGCAATAATATAAGAGACAGGGAAAAGAAATAATAATAAAGTATTTAAACCTGGATTTTTGACTCTCGATAGGTACTAAACATTGTATTTAGAGTAGTTTGGGTTTTAGTGATTATTCAGTTCCATGTTAGATGGACTCCCAAATGCTAGGAGGTGTTAATGTCAGTGTTTCAAGGACTATATCTCAGACTCTATTGTCAGCTATTTATAGTCCGTAGTTTTGTGGAACTTTTTGAAAAGGACCTTAGGCAGTTTTTCAAATGGGAAAACTGAAAACCTACAAAACTGAAATGGCTTGTCCAGAGTTACCGAGATGGTTAGTTGCTGAGCTGAGATGCGATCCCAGTTGTCTTTGATCTTTCTTTATACCACCTGATTCTTTAATTGGGGGTATTTTGGCTCATCCTAGTGGTGCAGTGGTGAAGAACCCACCTGCCAGTGCAGGAGATGCAAGAGACGATGATTCAGTCCTTGGGTTGGGAAAATCCCCTGGAGGAGGAAATGGCAATCCACTCCACTATTCTTGCCTGAAAAATCCCATGGACAGAGGAGCCTGGTGGATACAGTCCATGGAGTCGTGGAAAAGTCAGACATGACTGAGCATACAGCGAGCACATGTTCATAGCTCATCTTGATATATCTTTATAAATTGATAGACATGTATACATACACGTATGTACACACACACATATCCATCTGTTTCCTCCTTTACTTCCTTCCTGTCTCCCTTTGACTTATATACCTATTTACTTACCTACTTACCAAACCACACAAGCTTAAAACTATAGTCAGAGACAAGACAAAGACTTGTTTTTCTTGGATCCTAATAAAATTCAAAGCCATACACTCAGTCAATGGTCATCATTCCCATTAACTATTGCCAGAAAGAATTTTTGGTGCCCATGTATTAGCCTATGTGATAAGGCAGCTTTGGCTAGACTTCACCTGTCAGTCTGTTCCTGTTTTGGCCTTAGATTAAGTTTTTTTTTTTTTTCCCCCCCATCATCCCATTCTGGTATAAGACTGCTGTTTTCCTTAGTTCTGTGCCTGACAAGAGAGGCTCTGGGAGGGAACAGAAGACAGCAGATGGACTCTAGCTTTGGTGCCAAGGTAATGTAAGGCCGTTTCGGAAAAATAAACTTTACATGTGAAGTGATAGACTGGGTTATCATTTTGTTCTAGGAAAGGGATGTGGTAAATGCTACAGATAATGTCAGGAAGAAGTCGGTCCAGGGCGTTCCTAAACCTTAAAGATAGGTTTAGAAATCCTGGGTATCTTTAGGACAACACTGCAAAATGATAATGGTCCCCATCCTGTTTTGAACTTGACCGTGACACATTTCTCATTGTAGAATTGTTAGAATTGCTGAGATGTAAAGAGCTCAAGAGATATGTGGAGTGTAGGGGCTAGGAAGGACAAAAGCTAAAAATCAATATCATTTGAGCCACTGAAAAGAAACTGAGTAAATAGACTTGTTTTCAAGTCATCTGTAGCCACTTGTGGAAGGTGGAGTGACAAGTGAAAGGAAGCATTGTTCACAGACAGTCATAAGCCAGGAAAATACATGATATCAAGAGGTCATAACGAGTAAAGAACTCCATGGAAGCAGACACACGTTCATGGAACACACACACGCACACTGTCACATACGTGTATCTGCATATATATTCTGTTGACGGTTGATAGGATGATCACAAATGGATCAAAAGTTAAGTACAAAACATCAAACCCCCAAACTGAGAAGTAACTGCAACCTGGCGAAAACCTTCATGATGAATCATCACAGTTGCTTACCAGAGCTGATGCCCTTTTGTCCTGGTGCCTTATCTCACGTGTGTATTATCAGTGGTTCTCAGATACTTTCCTGAAGTCTCTCTAATAGTGGAGGGTCATGGCTCCAGGGTCTGGTCCCCTTCTGGTGCCTGAGCTGTCCTGGGAGGAAGCCTCCTTCCCCTTTGGTTGATGAAGGACCGTGCCCTTCTCCCCTCTCTCCTAACACAGCTGATTCTCTGCAGTCACCCCCATTCACGTGCTGGGATTTCTTAAGACAGACAGACAGATAGACAGACACACACACACACCTACCTACCCACCCATGCTCTTTTGGGTTCCTAGCAACCACGGGATTCCTTGTTCTTCATGGTGGAACTCTCGGCCAAGTTGTCTCTCTTTGCCGTCTTCAATTTCATGGAGCTCATCTTCAGACTCACGTCAAGCCAGCTTTCTCCCTGGCCCTGCTCAGGTCAGGTTCGCTGAGAGCCTCCATGTTGCTAACTCAGAAGGGCTCTGTTCTCAGTCCTTATTACATGAACCATCAAATGCTCACATTCTCTTCCCTGAAAAGCCTTTTTTCAGTGGGGCTTTGTAGGCAACATATTTTCTTGGTTCCCTCTTTTTTAAAAAATTTTTTATTGGTGGATAATTGCTTTACAGTACTGTGCTGGTGGCTGCCACGTGTCAACGTGAATCAGCCATGGTCATCCATATGTCCCCTCCCTCCGGAACCTCCCTCCCCCCCCCCCCCATCCCTCCCCTCTAGGTTGTCCCAGAGCCCTGGTTTGAGTTCCCTGAGCCGTACAGCAAATGCCCACTGGCTATCTCTTTTACAAATGGTAATGTATATGTTTCCACGCTCCTCTCTCATTTCGTCCCACCTTCTCCTTGGTTTCCTCTTAATCGGATTCACTGACAGCTCCTCGTGTTGCTCCTGATTTCTTGGCCTTTTGGTCCTGGGCCTCTCTGGCTTCTTCTCTTCCCTTGGTTTACTTATTCCCTCGGGCAGTTCATCCACTGTGTGCTTATCGGGCATCCTCATGTGGGTGAGAGCAGGTTTGCAGCCAGGCCCATCTCTTCCTAGAACTCTGGGCTCCTAAAGCCCAGTGCCCACTCGGGGTTGGCACTTTAATGTCCAGCGGGCATCTCCCACCTGAGACATGCGGAACCTGCCTCCTCGTCTCCCTTCCAAGGGAGGGAGGTACTGTCTTTCCCCGTTCTCTCGGAGCTTAGACTGATCAGATCGTGGTGTCGTTTGTGACCGTGCTGCTCACCCCCATCCACCCGGGTCACCTATTGGCTCTCCTTTTGCCTGTCTCCAGACTACTCGCCAGAGTCTGACCCCCATCACCTCTCACCGGCATGACCCTCCCAGCCCGACAGGCCCCGGCTTCCCCCTTGCTGCCCGCAGTCCAGATCAGCCTCTTGAAATATACCCCGTGAGGAGGCACCTCTATTCACAGCCCTCTCTTAGAGACTGTCCATCTCAATGTGGAAGCCAGAGTCCTTAGCGTGTCCCTTAGGGCTGGTCCCTGTGGCTCCTTGTCCGCTCTCTGACCCCATGGGCTGCAGCCATGCTGGCCTGCTGTGTGTCCTCCACTCTGGGCGTTTGTCCCTCTGTCTTCTGTTTCCAATGTTCATTCTTTCCCCAGAATCTGCACACGTCTTCCCCTCCTGCAAGTCCGTGCTTAATGTCACGGCCATGAAGTCTTCTCTGCTCCCCTTTCTGAACCTACAGTTCCCCTCCCCCCATGTTACCTGGTTCCCCCCCATCACCCTTTATTTTTTTGCTTTGAAGGAGGAAATGACAACCCACTCCAGTGTTCTTGCCTGGAGAATCCCATGGATAGAGGAACCTGGCTAGAGTCCATGGCGCCACAAAGAGATGGACACGACTGAGTGTCTGAGCACGCACTTACTCACCTTCTAATTTATTTACTCTCATGGTTTATTGTTTAGTCTCTCCACTATAATATAAGCTCCATAAAAGGGAATTTTGGGGGAGGAGGTGTATTTATTGCTATATTCCAGGGCGTAGAACAGATCTAGCACAGACTAGGTGCTCAGGAAATGTTGATCACATTATTTAGTGGAAATGTTTTCCTATTTGAGATACTTGATGATGTAACTAAAGCACCTAAGTATGCTAAATATCATGGAACCCCTATATTGAAGCTCAAAATGTAAAGTTCATATTTTACTTCATGATCCATGTTTCTTTACTATGGAAGCAATGTTTAAACTGCTTAGCACTGGATGAAATGGAAACTTTAGGAAGTTTCCCCCTTCATTCTACGTACCACTCCCTCAGCCCCGCCACCCAGCCAACACCCATACATTGTCCTGGTCGTCATGTCCCACCCCCACAGCCTTCAGGAGGTATATTCTAAGTTATAATTGATGTTTAAAATAATGACCATGCAGCTTACACTATCAAGAAAACAAAATTCTCATTTGTGAAGTGTTCTTATTAGGCCATAGCATAGAATAAGTACGTTCGAGCCTTCCAGTTCCTTAGTTAACTTAACATTTCAGTTTTTAGTTAACTTAACATTTCGGTTCTTATCCTCATGTCCTAGTCCCCAACTGCAGAAGCCTTTGCTACCTGGAGAAAGGGTACCCTTAGGGAAAGGTATTTAT
Source organism: Antilocapra americana (assembly GCA_007570785.1). Taxonomy (NCBI): domain Eukaryota; kingdom Metazoa; phylum Chordata; class Mammalia; order Artiodactyla; family Antilocapridae; genus Antilocapra; species Antilocapra americana. Next base: position 4,032,452 of record ML663573.1, read on the forward strand.
GAAAGGGACATGAGTCACAACCATCCTTCTTATAAGAGGAGCCTGAAAGTTAAGTTGGACATTTTAAAAAGAGATATGGAGGGACTTCCCAGGTGGCCCAGTGGTTAAGACTTCACGCCCCCAAGGCAGGGGGCCTGGGTTTGATCCTACACGTTGCAACTAAGAGCCAGCACAGCTAAATCAATAATAAGTAAATATTAAAAGATATGGAATATTTTCAGATTTCAAAAGTACAGAAAAATTTAAAATTGTATTGGTAGAAATACATATATGAGACCCCATGGACTGTAGCCCCCTAGGCTTCTCTGTCCATGGAATTCTCCAGGCAAGAATACTGGAGTGGGTTGCCATGCCCTCCTCTAGGGGATCTTCCCTACCTAGGGATCGAACCCAGATCTCCCGCATTGCAGGCAGATTCTTTACCATCTGAGCCACCAGGGAAGCAAGAAAAATGAAAGAAATCCAGAATTTCCTACCTTTAGATGCTTACCTTTGCTCCTTAGGGATCTTGGTCAAATTATTTAATCCATGGAGGCTAACACTCCCTTTCCTATAAATCAAGGATGGTTATGTCAGCTGTTGGGGCTCTTCAGCTCTGGAAAGTCCTGGCACACAGCAGCTCCGGACATATTAAACTCTCCCCCTTCTGTCTGCACCCCCATCTCCTTGAGGTGACAAACGTTCTCAATTCCTGTAAATTATGAAAGGTAAGCTATCAGTGCTAATACTAATCCTTTTTTCCCCTCCCCTGAAAGTTTCTGTAACATACTAGCTAAAATCTTACCAGGTTTGTTTTGAATAATACGTCTTATGGAAAAGTTCAGCAGTGATTGCTTTAAATTTACCTTCAGGCCCAAGAACAACTTATATTGTGGCTTTCAGATACAGACTTAACAGAAGTGCATGCTTCAATTAGTCTGTAAGCCGGATGGAAGGAAAACAGTTACACATTTATGAGGGTGAGAAAAGCCCCTGTTTAAATGAGGGGAAAACCGTGTGGTTTAAGCCTGTTCGTTTTTTAACTTAAATGGAACAGTAATATAATGAAATACTTTGCCAGGAATAGCCTGGTACAATCACCAAGGTGTATTTTGGTCACAGAACACAACTGAGGTTCAGGAGCTCGATGCCGGCTTCCGATGTGTGGAAGCATGTGCCGCACAGACAAGTCTCTGAGTCAGTGGGAGGCTGTGTTCACAGCCTAGGGTTCTGATGCCTCCCCTTTTGCTTTCATCTTGGTGTGAATCTTGGGAGATGCCTGCCTGAGTCTGAACTCACTGGTTGTAGAATGGCTCATGTTCCTTACAGTTAAAACAGAGAGGTTATTTAATAAAAGTCATGTGAGCACCTTTGAATTCCATATTCATAAAAATTCCAAGAGAGGGTTATTGAAAAGTCGTGTTAGCCATTTTGAGTCTTGAGCATCTTTGTTTCCGGCTGTCACCAAAGCAGTACCAGGTCTATAGAGATCAGGCTGTTGGCTAACTTTTGGATGAGACTTGTACACTTGGGAGAAAAATGCAGAGTGGAATTCAACATTTGATACTAAAAAAGAAAAAGAGAAATGTCCATGCTACCGTGCTAGAAAGAGCATGGTGGAAATGTGTGAGATGCATTTTGATAATTTCTGAAAGAAAAAAAAGAAAGTTTATCTTTAGATGGATTATTTAGACTATATTTTTATAGTCTATATAATATGTAGACTATATCATTTTAGGTGATATTAGTTCTGTAAATTGTTATGGAAAAGGTGATTAAAAAAAAGAAATAAACCCTGAAATATTTTCAGTTTCTGTGATGGCTCGGATGTAGCTGGGCCTCTCAATTCACTGACATTCCAGAAACATACCAGTAATATTTGTGGGACTGTTGGGCTCACCACATCTCTCAGAAACTCAATGCCGTTAACGTTGTTGGGAACTTGCTTATTGATTCTACAAATGTGTTCATGTTAATTATTGCATCTCCTTCCTACACAAGCTAATAAGCCTTCTGGGGAAGGGTTCAGATCATAAGTTGCTCTTATTTCTGTCTAGTACCCAGTACGTGGGGGGCATGGGGGATGTATAGATGTGCCTGCAAAAATTCACGCTGAACTGGGAAGTGGAACTCCCCTTCTACTTCAGTTCCCCAAGTTTCCGTCAACACTAAGAACGTTTTCTTTTTTTGCCAACGCTGCCTCCCACACGAATCTTTGAGCTATTGCTTGCTGGGGACTCCTTCCGAGGTGGTGTCCCAAAGTGTCCCGAGGAGATGGCTCACATGTGATGCTGTTGGGGACGGGGTGGGGGGGGCATGAAGGTGAAGGTGATGGGCAGTGACCAGCAAGATCTCCCCCAGCCTTCTCAGTCTCACCCCACCTCCTCCGCTTGTCTCTCGCTCCTCATCTCTCTCAACATTGTCCCTGGCACTTGTGCCTAGCCCTTGCTGCCCTGTCACCTTTCCTGAACAAGCTGGGGGCTTTCTCCACTCAGTCCACTTAGTGATTCAGTCACTTGCAGATTCAGTAGGTGGCCCTGGAGCGCCCATGTCTTTGGACGTGCCCTTTTCTATTCCTCTGCTCGTCCTTCTCTTTCTTCATCCAGCAGAATACCACACATCCTCTAGACCCAGTTCTTTGTCTGACTTTTTTAATGGGGTCGTTTTTAACTTTCGTAGGAAGGATTTGAATGTCCAGTGAAGGTTTGTCTTCATTTGTAGCCTGCAGAAAGGTGAAGACCTCACGTGTGGCACCCAGGACTGTGCATCCTTGGTGGAGAGTCCTTTTCCTTTTTGATCTTCTTCTCTCAGGCTGATATGTTTCCCTTGGGTGATGATTTGTTGGATGCTTTGAGACTCTCTAGGCCTGGGTTGCTGTTGGATCTTATCAGAATGAATGTGTCGTTCTGATGAAAGTACCATTTGGCAGTTTTATAAATCATTGTTTTTGAGCTCTTTTTTTGACGATTACTCAAGGTGATGTAAATTTAATTCACAACCCAGTGTATAGGCAAATACATACACATGCAAAAAAATGTAGTGTCACAGGACAATTTTTACCCTTATTAGGATGTAATCATCTTTTTTTTCTTTTCTTTCATATTCTCTGCTCCATTTCCATCCTATTCACTTAAAAATACTGGTATCAAATCATTGCATAAATTTCATGACCCAACAGTGGGTCATGAACCCTTGGACAAACACTTCTGTTAGCAATGCTGCAGATGTTAATTTTTTCTTTTTTTTATAAAAACAGGTGTGAGTGCTGAGACACTGTTTGTGATAAATTGGCTTACTAGGGTGATGAACTGTGCAAAAAGCTGGGCTATTGTCTTTGTGGAATTTATTGCTTTTCCTCTGCTGAATACCAGCCATGCTTGTCTTCTGAGGTCCTATTCCGGGCATCCCTTGCTGCAGATTAGTTTTGTCTTTTCATCTGTTAATATGCATTTGGAAGGAGTCCCATAGAATTGAAATAGACCCAGTGGGACTCCACAATGGATGCTTAGCTTTTGAGGCCTTAGGAGCAGTCTGCATTCTGCCCATTTTATAAGGATTACTCTCCCCAACCACTATTCCTATGGAGATCAGATGTTGTTGGTCTTCATGCAAATTGTAGCCGAGCTTTCTTAAGATTAGAAATGAGTTCCTTCAGGTCCTGTTACCTTTGCATTCCGAGTGCTGCTCATGGACCCAAGACTGGGCCATATTGGGTCAGAAGCAAGTTTGGGCCATATTGACAGTTTGGTAAGTTGAGGGCCTTAGTTTCAGTGGTGTGGTTTTAGATGTTTAGGCATATTTGTTCTTCAGCTTCAGTGTTTTTAATGAGACAGGCAATACAATTTTAAAGCAGGGTTTCTCAACACCAAGGATGTATGGAGCCAACTAATTCTGTGTCCTGGAAATTGCCCTGTGCATTGTAAGATGTTTAGTAGCATCTCTGAACACTGCCCACCAGATGCCAGTGCCCCAAGGTGACAACCGAAAATGTGTTTCAAGAATGCCAAATGTCCCCTGGGGACCAGAGTCTCAGTGGTTGAGATCAGCTGGGTAAACATAATGCCAGTTGTTCAGTGAGCACTTAGGTTATTTTCTTTCATTTTCTAATATGTAATAATACAGGTACCTGACTTGTGTCATTGTCTTTTTTGACATTTGACACGTCTGACAAATTAGTTTTATGTGCTGTAGCTGTTGGGGAATTGATCAAAATCAGGTAAATACTAAGACTGGAACTTGAAAAATTCCAAGTTTATGTATGTGTGTGTGCATATGTACATATATATATATATATATCATGTATTAATAGTTAACAAAATGTTTGAAACAGCAGGATGTTATAATACTGATATTATAATGCACCAAGTTAAATTTATAACTAAAAATTAATAATACTACTGTATATTAGTGCTTGCATTTCGCAGTGTTTTTGGGTGGTTTCACATGTATTTCAACATTCCATTCTCAACTCTTGAAGTAGGTAGGACAGCTATTTTTATCCTTAAGTTGCAAATGGGCAAAATGAGATGCAGAAAGTACAAGTAATTCACCCTGAAACTCACATGCTGTTTAAGAGCTGGAAGTGGAGCTTACACTCAAGTTCTGTGACACAAACCAGATTGGGATTCTGAGGCTTGTCTCTTTAATGATTGAAGCTGCCCCTGCCCCCACAGCTTCCCACCCCTAAATAAAGGGAACTAAGTAGCTATTGGTAGGGTTAATGGTGCGTCCTTATCTTTTATTTTTCCAGCTCTTATCAGTATCTGAAGTGTTTGCCTTGTCCAGTGATGGGGTTCCTCTTTCATTATAAAAATCTTTCTGAAATTATGTGAGAAGCCTTGTTGATATCTCCTGGTTGGGAGGACTTGAGCTCCCCTGAACGGCCTCGCCCAGCCATAAATCTGGCTTTTGTGCAGAGTCCCCACGCCTCTGTTCTGCTTGCCACATCAGTCAGCCCCCAGCCCTCCTCACAGCACCATCTGGTCCGCTGGGGTTGCCCTTGACTTCCCTGTGGTCGCTCCATCTGGGCAGTTGGTGCAGGCAGAGACAAAGCAGGGGTGGAGGGGTTTAGCTTCCTTTGCTCCAAACTCTATCCTACGTGGAAGTGGAGACGCTGGCTTTTTTGACGCATCAGTTCAAGACCAAGCTCAAGGCAAATGAAGAGAAGGTAAATCTTGAATTTCCTCCTAAGAGATGATTTGCTGTGAGATTCAGTAGGTCACAGTAGTTGCTGGGATTCTGATGACATACTTGTGAAATTCCTCCACATTGATGGGAGTTTCTGGGGTGGTAATGGATTACAATTTTAAAAAGTTAGTTCAAGTTAGGAGTTTGGGGTTAATACACATGCACTATTATATATAAAATAGATAACCAACAAGGTACTGAATACCGGAGGGAATTATACTCAATATTTTGTAATAATCTCTAAGGGAAAAGAATCTTCAAAAGAATATATGTGTATCATGTATAGATATATATGTATGTATTTATGCATATATACATGAATTGTGTATATATGAATCATATGTACTTTGCTATACACATGAAACTCAAACATTGTAAATCAATTAAAAAAAAAAGAAATGAAAAAAGTTCCATTCTTATTTGTGATTTTAGCTTAAAAAGCTACATAGCACATTCGTAAGGTTGGGGATTGGAAGGGAATGCAGGCAACAAAATCCAAGGGTTTTTTTTTTCAGGTTCAGGAGATTGTTATCAACTTTTTAAATCCCAATATTTTATGATAATTATAAAAAATAATTGTAGAAATAAATGTACACACAGCATAGGATATTTGTGAGGTATATGCAGCCTTAGCACTATTTCCTTTAGTCCTGAGTAACTTCCCTTAAGTTTTCTCCTGGTCAGCTGTGGACCTTGTGGTACATTAGTATATCTGATTTGTATTTCTGCAAGTTATGTACCCAGTGTGTATGTTTTTATCTACAGGAGGCTCTTAACTATTTCTTTTCCTTTTAAAAAAAATTTCACAGGATATCTGTCATTTTGATATTGTCAGCCTGCATTCTATCAATAAAAATTTTTTTAAACTTGAATACCATAAAATGCTTTTAGTTAAGGATTTTAGAGACTCAGGGTTGCAGAAAATCTGACCTATTTATTCTCTTGCCTTCAGACAAAAGTCCCAGCCGAAACTTGACAGATAAATATCTGTTCAATTTGCTAAACTCCTCAGGGACAGTTCTAAAGTTTTCCTCAGAGATGACGCTTCCTTGGCAATAAATTCCTTGTAAATATTAGATAAATTCTTCTTGCCACAGTTGAGGGCTGTCTTCTTTCTGCAGGAGTGATTGGCTGGGGATGTTGAACCTCTGGTCAGCATCACCCACATGTCACAATGCACGTCATATCCGCCTTTGGGCTTTTCTCTAGGCAGGACTGTGTTCATTCTTGCGACATGGCCTCATGAGTTTATACATCAGTCTTTCAGCCAGTTCCTGTTAGGATGATTCCTGCTCATAGTCTGTGCCCAAATCAGCCTTCTAACATGTGAAGCTGCTTTCATTCAACAGGTATCAATTCAATGCTTCTGTAAGCTAAAGATGCAGAGCTTAGTGGATCAAATCTTGGAAAGGACAGAGTCCGAGGCTGTGTGTTTTGAAATAGGACATGAAATTTTAAATTACTGTTTAGCTTTAGAAGGAGTCAGACTAGGTGAGGTTACAGTCTGCCGCAGGGGTATAAGTTTCCAACTCCAAGCCATTCTGCACCTTTGTAACCCCCTACCCCCCAAACCCCACCATCTCTGTGTCCTCGAGTGGCCGACACAGTGGGCCCCTCTCCCTCTCCAGTGCCCATGGGTTGGGGGGGCTTGAGCTGTGCTGTGTGTGTGCGTCTTTGGGCATGTGACCCTCTGATCAGAAGGGGGGCCTGATCAGAGTCGCTGGGAGACTTCTCACCTGTGGTCATCACCAGACCTTGGTCTTGAGGAAAGTAAGCAAGCACAAAGGCTTACGTCAGCTTGTTGTGGGAGCAGCAGCTGGGAGCTTCTCTGGCCACTTTAAGCTTCTACTAAAATGTAGCTGAGAAAAGATGACTCAGGTATTGAACTTTCAGAAGGTAGGGTGCTGGTGTTCCAGCTCCCATGTCAAATGTGTCATGGGTAACTCACTCAGTGGCTCGTCTGCCTTTTATATGTTCGGGAGAGCTGCCCATGGAAAGATGTGATCGGTAATGGGCTGGGTACCACTTCAGACCTCATTGGTTAGATGCTGGCTTCAGTCTTTATAGACTCACATGAGCGGTTAGATTTTCTGCTGATGCATAAGTGGGAAATCTTTACTTTTTTTTTTTTTCATTTAAAGTCTGTGTGTGTGGATCATTCTAGATAGATTTGTGTCTTTGGCTTTATTGGGAATACTTGTATCTTATACCAGTGCTTTGTGAACTTTACAAGTCACCACCGAACTGTCCAAAGAAGCTATACAAGTGGCTAACAAGCCATGAAAATATGTTCAGCATCACTAATCATCATGGAAGTGTAAATCAAAACCACAGTAAGATATCATCTCATACTATAGGATGGCCACTATATATATATATATAAAAGGAAATCACAAATGTTCATGAAGATGTAGAGAAAAATTGGAAGCTATACACTTTTGATGGGAATGTAAAAATGGTGTGACTGCTATGGGAAACAGTATGGTGGCTCCTCAAAAAAATGAAAAATAGAAGAATCATATGATCAAGCAATTCCACTTCTAAGTATACACCCCAAAGAATTGAAAGCAGGGTCTCAAAAAGAGATACATGCATACCTGTGTTCATAGCAGCATTATTCACAATAGACAAGAGGTAGAAAGCAGTTTCTAAGTGGTTTTTTTTTACAGATAAATGGATAAACAGAATGTCAATAGTGGACTGTTATACAGCCTTAAAAAGGAAGGAAATTTTGACACATACTACAACACAGGAGCCTTGAAGACATAAGGCTGAATGAAAAAAGCCAGTGACAAATGACAAATCCTGTATGATTCCACTTGCATGGTGTACCTAGAGCAGTCAAATTCGTAGAGACAGAAAAGAGAATGGCTGTTACCAGCGGCTGGGGAGATGGAGGAGAAAGTGAGGTGAGGAGTTTAATGCAAGAGGTTTAGTCTTGCAAGATGAAAATAGTTCGGGAGACGAATCGCGTAACAATGTGAACGTACTTCACGCTACTGTCTGTCCAGGTGGCACATGTTATGTGCATTGTACTGCAATTACAAATACAGCTTTTTTTTTTTAAGAGGAAAAAGGTCACTATTGAGCCCTCACTGCTTTGCTCTCTCTGTCTCGGAGAAAATAAAGGCTTTGTGTCCCGGCCAAGAACACAGCCAGATGGCAGCACCCCCATCATCCCCTCAAAGGTGGGCTTCCTGCCTCTGGCCTGTGCTGGAGAAAACCTTTTTCATTTCATCTCTGGGGTCGGCCTCTCTGACACACGTTATTTTAGCCAAGGGCTGTTTCCCCGTGACTCTACATTTTGGGTTTTACTTTTGCTGCTTCATCCGATGGGGAACAGTGACCTGTTGTCGCTGTGTCGGGACGCTGCTCCTGTGATCTTGCTGGGGTGACAGGCCTGGGAGTTGTTTCCCGAGCGGTGGTGACAGGCGAGCTGTGACTCGGGGCAGCCGTTCACCTGCTCTCCCCCAAACAAAGGCGTGCGTTTGCCTGCGGACCGTGTGGAGGGAGAGGCCTTTCGCAAGGTTGGTGGGGGCGGTCCTGGCTTCCTTCACATCTTCCAAACAACCCGGATGAATCACGCAGCTCAGACATGCCGTTTATTATTTTCACAGCGATTCTGGACACCCATTATTTCTCCATGTAATTTACGTTCAGCCTTCCTTTTGACTTTTGGGGGACCGGGTATAAAATGCCTGTTTCTGTTTTTCAGGATCATTTCATGGATCCACTGCCCGGACTTACTAACCACGCTGCCTTGCTCCTGGGACCCTGTCAAGTCGGCTGACCATTAATTTCCCTCAGTGCACAAACCAGCCTGCAGGTGAGTCCCGCCGTGGGAGCTGTGGTATTGGGTGCTGTGGCTGTATTAGTAAAGGTTTAATTATTTGTTCTCATAATTTGTGTTTTAAACTGAGTTTGATTATTGCCTCCAAAGAAACGTCAGCCCTTTTGACTTTTGTGGCTGTACATTCTTACATATGAAAGAATGGAAATTAAAAACCTGCTTCGTATATTAGAAGTAGGTAACCCACTCTAGTATTCTTGCCTGGAGAATCCCATGGACAGAGGAGCCTGGTGGGCTACAGTCAATGGAGTCACAAGAGTCAGACACAACTGAGTGACTAAACCTAGCCTCATATATTAGAAATGTAACTGGAAGCATCATTTCCGACTTGCCTCAAACAGTGATACATTGGTTAGAATAAAAAAAAAAACTGAGGGGGTGGGGTGGTTTGGCTCGTCCCCTGGAATTTGGCTTAACTAACAGACACTTTCAGCAAATTGGAGTTTTAAAGGAAATTGAAAGAATCTAAGTTTGGGGTTTTTTTTTTTTGAATGCTCACATTCTTTTTTTCTTTTTACTTAAAAATTTTTTTAAAAAAGTTTCTTTCTAGGATGCTCACATTGTAACAAGTCAGCTTCAGACTTTTCTCTCTCATCAGGTTCTAAAGTGAGGATCCTTAAAGTCTTTGGAAAAGTGCTAGAGATCAGTTTCATTAAAATGCTTTTCTGTCCCAAAGGAGGGCTTTTATTTTCCTCCCCCTGTTTTTCATCTCGGCCTAGTTTTTGAGAACCTTTAGTCTTTATTCTTTGAGGTATCCTACTCTGTGTGATATATGAAAGTTCCAACATAGTGTGGTACCCGGAGTCATCTTACTACAGATGTGGTCGTTTTTCAGCAGTAACCACTTATATTGGGGTACAGTGTGAGCTCTTCCAACAGTTTAAGTATAAAGGAGAGATGTCTCTGTGGTCACTGAAAAATCAGTGTGTTGCAATGACAAGAGTAAAGGGATTTTCTCATTTTGCTCTTTAGAATCATTGATTCAAAATCTCCCATTACCAAGCCTATAGGAGGTCTCTGTCTTAAGCTGATGGCTATGCCTGTTCAGTTTCTGAATTAACATCAGCCAACTGATAATGTGCTTAAACTCACTAGCATAGGAGCATGCAGTACTGTCTACCTGGCTGATGACCTGCATTGCAGGAGGAGAACCAGTTTTGTAAGTCACTGTTGTCCCTATGTCTCTGAGTTGTGTCAGGCCCAGAAAGAGGTTGCTTGGTTCCTCTGTCACCTGAACATAGCTTGTAGAAAGTTCTGCCCCAGTGGAACGTAGTGACTCTTACTGACACTGCTCTTCCTTTTTTTTAAAATTTTTTTTATATTTTTTGCTCTTCTTAATTTAGGTGACAATGGGAAACTCCGAAAGTCAGTACACCCTACAAGGACCTAAAAATCATAGCAATACTATTACTGGTGCTAAACAAAAGCCTTGCTCCCTGAAAATCCGTGGCCTTCATGCCAAGGATGACAAGTCACTGCACGGACGGGGTCACGGAAGCAGCGGAGCCGGGTACAAGTCCAGGTCGCTGGCCCGAAGCTGCCTTTCTCACTTTAAGAGCAATCAGCCTTACGCATCCCGACCAGGGGGCCCCACGTGCAAAGCCCCCAAAGGCAGTGCCTATGCCAAGCACAGGGCAGGTGCCGCTGGGTCAGATTGCCAGGGCGCCGAGGCCGCTTTCTCGCCCGAGAACGGCTTCCACTATGTCGGACGCCCGCCCGAGGAGAACCACTCGGCCTCGAGGGACTGCCACAACGGGCACCTTCTCAACTGCTACGGCGGGAACGAGAGCATCGCGTCCACCCCGCCGGGCGAGGACCGCAAGAGCCCCCGGGTGCTCATCAAGACGCTGGGCAAGCTGGACGGGTGCCTGCGGGTGGAGTTCCACAGCGGCGCCGCGCCCCCGGGGGCCTCCCCGTCGGGCGGCCGGGTGCAGCTGCTGCGCTACTCGGCCGGCTCCCCGCCCAGCCCGCGCGCCTCCCCGGCCCCTGCCGCGCGCCCCCGCTCCAGCAAGGGCAGCTCGCTCAGCTCCGAGTCCTCCTGGTACGACTCGCCCTGGGGCCCGGCCGGCGAGGTCAGCGAGGCCGAGGGCTCCTTCGCGGCGCCCGACACGCCCGAGCCCGGCCTCCACGCTGGCTTCCCGACCAGGGATGCTCCAAAGCCTTTCAGCCAAAGCGCCTCCCTCTCGTCCCTCCGGGACCCCTACCCCAACGCCTCCCTGGGGAGCCTGGCCCCCGCGGCCCTGCGGCTCTCCGATGACTACATGGGCACCCGTGCCAGCCTCAGCGCCCGCGTCTCCTTCGCCTCCGATATGGACGTGCCGGCCCGCGTGGAGCGCGGGGAGCCCGGGCAGTTCGCGTCCTTCACCCTCCCTTGCCGCAAGTCCAGGGCCCTGGGCGAGGAGCCTTCCAAGAAGGACACCCTGAAAGCCAGGATGCGCCGCATCAGCGACTGGACGGGAAGCCTCTCCAGAAAGAAAAGGAGACTCCAGGTGAGTCAGCCTGGAGTGCCGGGAGAGATGCTCTTCGAGAGGTTTTCAGTATGCAGCCCGGGGAGGCTAGCAGAAGGTGCTGCAGAGAGCATCCTGAGACTTGAATGAGCTCCCAGAGTGGATGGCCTAAGACTTGGCGCCTCTTGTGTTCAGGGATGTGTGTGTTTTCCTTTTGCGTCGGGCGTGCATTTTCACTCTGAACCCTCCACTCCAGTCGTTCCCATTCCATCCCATCCTGCACCTCCTGTATTCTGGGGCGAAATCCACAGGCCTCATCCAAGACCTAGCCAAACTGCTCTTAGAAGGAACAGCATTGGGGAGACTCCCCAGTGAATTGGCTATCTGAGTGCTCAGCTAAAGCTCATTCTCAAAGCCTAGACAGAAAGGAGGAGAGAGACATTGTTGTCATTTTGGGATGAGTAGCCTTCCTGAGCTCATATTACTTTGGGGAAATTAAAATTCCTAGTGTTCATTTGGTACACCGGGGGAAAAAATGTGTATAACCTTACCACCTCCTCATGGGGACAGCTAACAGTGTGGAAAACATTGACCTGAGCACATGGAATCGCAAAAATATGATGCTGATAAAACAAGAATCATGATGGTGACAGTAATACTTTTAATGGGTGTATAAAGTTTGAATGGGGGAACAAAATGACTTCAGTCCCAGCAAGGAAATTAATAGTTTGCCCTCTTTGGTATGAGAGGCAGTTGCTAGATTTTTTAATTGCTCTTTTTTTGTTTTTTTGCTTTTAATTATTTATAGAAGGGAGAAAGTATGTTTTATATATATTTTTTTAAACTCAAGTCATATAGTTGAATGAAATTTAAGTGACTTAAGGAATTTGTTGAAATTTAAGTGACTTTAGAAATTTGTCTCTAGTAGAATTGCGTTTTGACCATCCGAGGTAGATGCATAATTATAAAATTTTACAGAGTTTTAGGTGTAGAAAACAATACAGCTTCCCTGGGCAGAGTGTTTCAGATCTATAAAATTTACCATTAGTTACTTCCTTCCTAGACACAAAGTCCAAACCCCCTGCCCCAATATTTTACTTTGTCCCTTTCTTCCTCCTCTCAGGAGAAGACTAAGAACAGATGATCAGTGTCCTGTTACAGAGTTCTTCATATTCCTGAATGCAGTAATTTGCTTCCTCCTGACTCATTGCTTGTTCAGGTCAAACCATTAAGTAGTAAAGGTTTCTTTGACCTTTCTCTCAGGTGTCCAGTACACTTGACAACTGACAGCGATCAAATGTAAAGGGAAAGACAGCTCCTACTTTCTGGAAGCCTGCAGTCCCCTGCAGACAACTTTCTCATCTTCTTGATGCAAGTGTTGCGTTGTTGACCTGTGTTCAGTGCTCATCTCCTGGGACCCCTGATCCTGTTCCTCCACATCTCATATTTGCATAGAGCATGGTTCTCTTCTGCGTGTGTGGCCTGGCTTATACCTGGTCAGTTCCCATTCAGTTTGAAAGCAGACCCTTTGCCACTGTGAACTGACCACATTCCATCCTATGCAGGCCCTTGCTGCCCAGCCACCCTTGGGGAAGTGAGCTTCCTTCAAGTCTGTATCATCCAAGACTTAACTGGATGGTTTGTAAGCCCATGGAGTTAAGAACAGAATGGTTACAAAATCAAAGAATCTAAATCTGAAAGGCCGTCCCCTCATTTGGGCTACCCAGTTGGCACTAGTGGTAAAGAATCCACCGCCACTGCAGGAGATGCCAGTGAACCCTGATCAGGAATCAGATGATTTCCTGATCCCTGGGTCAGGAAAATCCCCTGGAGGAGGACATGCAACCCGTTCCAGTATTCTTGCCTAGAGAATCCCATGGACAGAGGAGCCTGGTGGGCTATAGCCCATAGGGTCCCCAAGAATCTATTTAGCATGCACATACACCCTCTTAGTTTAAAATGAAGAAACTAATGTTAAAGGAGTTTGATTTATGGCTAGTTAGTGGAGAAGCTGGGGCCAAAGCCATTTCTGCTAAAGCTCAAATGTGCGTCTTTCCACTTGGCTACATGACCAAGGTACTCTTGATAACCATGAGTAATTTTGTTGGGGTTATTGAACATGAAGATAACAAATTATCTTGGATTTTTGCATTTTGCTTGTGTCAAATTTTGGTCATTTATAAAGGTGAACAAAATGTGCTCTTTTGGTAGGTATGCCACTTCCGTTGGCCTTGCCTTAGTTTTTCCTCTTCCTCTTCCTTTTTTTTTTTTTTCTGGTTGGTTTTTGTTTTCGGTTATATTCTGTAGCTTGTGAGATCTCAGTTCCCCAACCAGGGATTGAACCTGGGCCACTGGGGAACTCCTACCTTTGCTTTGCTTTTACAATTGAAGGTGTAGACAAAGTTTCAGTCCTTAAAAATACAGTCAGTGCATAGGAGCAGCAACGTTTGTGATAATGTACCATAGTCAAGGTACCAAATGCTTATTCTCTTATACAGACTTCTGTATCCCAGTACACTAAGACTCAGAAGGTCTTCTCATGATGGGTTATTTGTTTTGACTTTTTAAAAAAGTGATGTGAAAAGAGCGATCCTTTCTTTAGAGGGTTTTCAACCACTCTGGAGAGTTACATCCTGAAAGCAAGTTCATCACTTTATGGGAAAAAGCACCAAATTCACCGTGTCATTCTTCACATGCCACGGTCTTTCTTGTCATAGTAATGGCCGCTAGTCCTCTGCAGAAGCTCCCTGGGACTATGCGACTGTGGACTAAGTGAAGATACTTAGTAGCTGAAAAAGGATATTCAAGCATGGGGGGGTGCGGTGTGCAGGAGGAGAGTGTGTGTTTGAAGCTGGTGAACTATTGGTAGTAACGCAGCTGTTCTGAGGCCGCTCCTTGGTAAACTTTCCATCCCGTGAGTCAGGTGGGGCAGGTCTCACCCTCAGTTCTCTGAGGTTGAGCACAAATCAAAGCCTGTGTCGTTCTCAAGCTGCAACTCTGGTCTGCATTGCTCCCCTCTGGGCCCCCAGGTCCATGGAGCAGTTTCCCTCGGGGACCACCCCAAGCCTCCAGGACAGAGGGAGAAGAAAACTAATGATGGGTTTTGAAGTGCCCGCTCAGAAGCCACGCCTTTCACATCTGTTTTCCTTTATTGGTCAAAGTGGGTCATGTGACCATGCCTAGATCCAAGGGAGTGGGCTTGGGAGCTGGGAATGGTCTTGCCAGGTACCCTAGGGGTGAACCCTGACCAGTGCTGCAGAGTTTCTTCAAGAGGAGAGTCAGGACACAAAGACGCCGGCTTTCTGATCCTCTTCATTTTAGACTCTCACTGCCCCTTGAGGGCCCCACAGTCCCGGGGAATTTCTGCAGAGGACTAGTGGCTGTTACTATGAAAAGACAGACCGTGGCATGTGAAGAATGACACAGTGAATTTGGTGCTTTTTCCCATAAAGCGAGCAATGGTGATAAGAGTTTTCTTTTAGCTCCAAGGAATTTAGTGACATCTCTTGAGTTCCTCTTCACTCTTTGCTATAATGCTGTAGTGTCATCAAGTTATGTTACCTGTCATTTATGATTATCTGATGTGAATACGAATGGAAATTAGACTTTCTTATGTACATGACTAACATAGCACCTTAGTTTCACATGCATAGCGCAGTGATCAGGAAATCCAGCTGAGACTATTCAGGGACCTATCTTTCTTCCATATTCCTTCCTTCCTTTTAACCTGAAAATGAGTCACTAGCTATTAGAATTCTAGACAGAAAGCTTTACAAATTTGTTACAGAGAGAATAATTCATGTCTAAGAATCAGTTATAAATGCTAAAATATGAGATCTTTTCTCCATTTTTCAAGGAGGAAAATTTGTCTGTTGCTCTGGTTGAACATTTAAAAGTTGGCACTATGATTAAATCTACCTCTTAAGAAAACCAATGTCAGAGGGCTGACAAGTTACACCTCGGTTTGACACTTGATGCTTTTCTCTGGCAGGGCTCTGCTGGGTTTGAAACACCCCATCATAAGTCTTGCTAGCTATCAGAAGCAATCCCAGTGTTCTGGGGCTATGAGTCAGAGAGTCCTATTCGTAGCTGAAATAATGTCAGTGTGAGCTAAATGAGAAATATTCCTTCACCTCCTAGGAACGTTTGAAGAGCAACACAGTGACAACCGAGGGGGGGGGAACCCTTAAACTATTTTGAAAGTTTCCTGTCCAAGTGACTCACCATAGCTGGCTTATTTACTCTGTTCTTGCATAAGCATCAGGGTATAAATAAATCTGACTATGGGATATCGTGTAAACACAGCGGAAGATAATATTTTCATTAGTAATAGCAATGTTTGGGGCTCAGTTTGTAGCCCTTGGGGATTTAGAAGCACTTGTCTAATTGATGATTTTCCTACAAAAGATAGCAGTTAATTGCCACTTGATTGCCGGATGAAATTTCTGGAAAGGAAACCCCTCCGCACAGGGGAATATTCACCATAAGGTCTTGAGTCAATGATCCTTGACCCCATTTTCCCTCCTCTTTATTTTAATGGAGAAGGAAATCTAATTGAAAATTCACTAGCCTCTGAGTTAGAGTGTGTTAAGAGTCTCTTCAGAAGTACCTTAACCTAAGCTGTAAATTTGAAATGCCAGAGTCTTTTAAGTCATAAATCAAGCTTTCTTTCTTTATTTTTTAAAATATTTGTTTATTTTTCTCTGGCTACATCGGGTCTTAGTTGCCGCTCTCAGGATCTTGGTTACCTGCGGGATCTTCAGTGGTGGGCTCCTCTTCAGCTGAGGCACAGGAAATCTCTAGTTGTGGCTCATGGACTGCGGTCCATGGGGTCACAAAGAGTTGGACACGACCCAAGTGACTTAGCATGCACATGTGGGATCTTAGTTCCCCGGCCAGGGATTAAACCTGCATCCCTTGCCTTGGAAGGCAGATTCTTAACCACTGGACCACCAGGGAAGTCCTCTTACACTCACTCTCTGCTGAGAAATTTATTTACTGCTATTGAGCCAATGAATGGCCTCTGTGCAAGCTATTCTTCTTAAATGACTAGACCTTTAGTTAGAGGAAACCTTCGTGTTTTCAGCTCTGTGCATGGCCAGTTCAGTGTTCAATGCATGTTGTCTTAAGAGGGGCAGTGGTTATTAGATAAACTTAATTTTATTTAGAACTGCTTGTGTCTGATTTTGTGTCAGAATACTAAAGAATCTAGCTTTGGTATTCCCAGTGCTTAGAATAAAATGAGTGCTCAAATTAAAGCACTGGGAATGAATATAGAGTATATTCCTTTCATAAAAAAAATTCCCAAGTTAAGTAAAATATATTAGTTATGAAATAACTACAGTTAAATAGCAATGATTCTTAACAAGAACCCTTTGTGGATAAGGAACCTAGGTGCTTGGTTTTTAGTCTCCCAAAAGGGAAAATATTATTACCATGCTAATGATCTTAACGTCTAGACCTGAGCAGGGGTTCAGAAGCTGAAACTGTTCACTGTGGGGAGCGGAGGAAACGTTTGTGTATAACAACACCCCCGTTGACCCTGAAACTAGTGCTTCTCCTGTTTAGCTTAAAAATGATCCAGAAGGAAAACCAGACTGCAAGAACATGGATTCTTTCCTGGAAGATCCTGATTCATAGTTAGCCAAGAAATTAGCCAGAAATCTTCACTAGTATGTTTTGAATATACTAACTCATTTTTTTTTTTTTATGCCAAGTGTAGGTTAGATTTAGGATGTGTGCACTCTAAGTTGCTTCAGTTACGACCAACTCTTTGCCACCCTGTGGACTGTAGCCCACCAGGCTCCTCTGTCTAAGGGATTCTCCAGGTGAGAATACTGAAGTGGGTTGCCATTTCCTCCTCCAGGGGATCTTCCCGACCCAGGGATCAAACCTGTGTCTCTTACGTCTCCTGGCAGGCGGGTTCTTTACCACTAATGCCACTTGGGAAGCCCTAGATTTAGGATGCCCAGAGATGCTTGGTTTACACTTTCTAAGCATCAACTCCACTGGCTATACACTGGTTCAGGCAGTAGTATCTCTTTGATTCTTTCTGGTTTGTAGACTTGCTGCATTAAAAAAAAAAAAAAAGATTCTTGCTTTGCAGCATTCCTGTTAGCAAGCCACACTATTACATGCACACTGTGTTGGGGAAGAGGTGCTTTGGCTATACGTAACCTCTGATGGGTGGTCATCTGCGTTGCTCACAGGAGCCGAGGTCCAAGGAGAGCAGTGACTACTTTGACAGCCGTTCGGATGGGCTGAATGTGGACACGCAGGGACCCTCCCAGGGGTCTGCATCCCTGTGGTCAGCAGGCTCCACTCAGATCCTGTCCCACAGAAGCGAATCCACTCATGCAATAGGCAGCGACCCCCTCCAACAGAACATTTACGAGAATTTCATGCGAGAGCTGGAGATGAGCAGGACCAACACGGAGAACCTCGAGACGTCCACGGAGACGGCCGAGTCCAGCAGCGAGTCGCTCAGCTCTTTGGAGCAACTGGACCTGCTCTTTGAGAAGGAACAAGGGGTGGTGCGCAAAGCCGGGTGGCTCTTCTTTAAACCCCTCGTCACTCTGCAGAAGGAAAGGAAGCTGGAACTGGTGGCCCGGAGGAAATGGAAGCAGTACTGGGTGACACTTAAAGGTACGTGGTCTTCACCACTCAGGGGTTCCCAGGAGTTCTTTCCTCTGCTCTCCTCTTTCCTAGGAAATGTCAGCGAGTCCAGGCTGGACTGGAGTTCATGTGCAGGCATCTGATGATCCAGAACCTTCCAGCCTGCTTTCCTCCAGATACCTTCTCAAACCTGTATAATATGTTCACTTAACAGTTGTATGCATCCTTCATTCTAATAAGTGATGATTGAATGTATAACTATTGCTTATTATTTTAGAGGGGTTTCTGTACCATTCTTTAATACTTGTCCTGCATCTGGGGGATGGGAGGGGAGCCCCAGAGAAATAAGCAGGGGTAGATGAGTTATTTGGAACGTCGAGCATGGATTGTGCACATGTTCAAAACTCCAGAGAGGCAGTCCTCCCCAGCTTGTACAGTGAAGGATTTCATCTGCATCATTTGGTTTGTGTCACCCCATGTTTATGAGCTAAGAGTGTCTCATTGTCATGACAAACACATGCTTTTTTTTTTTTTTTTGATGCAGAGGAAATAGGAGAAAGCCTTTGCTTTGTGAGGAGGATAAAAGTTTTTCACATGCCTTACCATTTAAAAATTATAATCGACTCTCTGATTGTGGATGGAGAGATTATTTGCAGTGATCTGAGGCTCTGAGTCAGCATTGTGTCGATTTATACAGATGAGAATGCTGAGCACCCCCACAGCCTTGGGCATTTCTGCTCAGCTCTCCTGAGACTCTTCGTCAGAGGAACCTGGTGTCGTTCCTCATTAGCAGCTGCCACCCTTCCTTGTCACAGGAGAAGGCAGAAATGGGGGTCACACCGCACAGAGTGTAGGTAGAAGGCCCAGAGCTGTCTGTCTGCAGTGCTCCCCATATTCAGAAATCGTGAGCTTTGGGGAGCTGGCATCAAATCATTACCCAGCACCCTCTGGGAAAGGGACACCGAGAAGCCATCTCATCTCTAGGTAACACCTTCTCCCAGCAAACTGGAGGTTATCTGCAACCTGAGACCCGGCATCCCTCACAGATACAGCTCTCTTTTCCAGTTCTCGATTGGATCCTTGTGATACCTTGTGGCTGAAGAAGGCAAAGGGCTACCCCGGGGGAGGCGGGGTCTTCTGCTGGATGATTTGGAAAGCTGGAATGATAGATTGGATCCAGCAAGATAACATTTTATAGAGATAAGTTGATGCTTTTTAGGTTGAATGATCAAAGAACTACCCAAGTGCAGGAGAGGGAGAAGTGGCTCTACAGCATGTCAGGCATTTTTCTTCAACATAAAATTTATTTACTAAGATGGATGCTTTAGGATGTTGTTCCCTGCCTGCCTTGTGGCTTTGGAAGCCCCCAGCGCACACCCCATGGTGGTGGGGGCTGGTGGTGGTGTGCGTCTGTGTGTGCATATCCTGCTTTGAGAAGCACAGCCATTGGTGACACCGAGGGCATGTAGAGCTGTGCTGTGTGGAAGATGGCATAACGACTTAGCAGCGTTTCACCTGGAGGAATGAGAACTGGGGTGACCGTGAGTATAGCAGTCTTGTGGAAGAGACATTGAGTTTATTCTGGTTTATCAGAGATTGCGACAGGGCTAATAGGTGAAAGACAAGCTGATTGTGAATTAGTGTGAAACATACACGACAGGAAGAAAACCTCCACAAACCTAGTGCTTTCCTGAGTGTCTACTCCCGGAGATGTCTGTGTAGTGCCAGGTTGTTGGAGGCCCCTGGGGGAAGTGCAGGCAGGTGTCACTTAAGGTTGAAAGAGGACGTCTCTAGAACACTGTCTCCCATCCTGGCAGCTGCCCAGGGAGCCTCTGGCTGCTGACCTCAGGGGCACAGGTGGTGCTGGCTTGTCTCTGACCACTGCAAGATCCATGGTCCTGCCTGGGCCCTTGCTTGTTAAGCACTTGAAGCCGGTGGACAAAGGATGCTCTCTAGGTGACAGTGTTATGAGGCACACATCCCTTTGTTTCCTTTGCAGCCCAGGAAAGGCTTGGCATGAAGGTTTTTTTTCCCCCAGAATAACCTGTCCCATGTGGTTTTCTATGCCTCTTTCTTGTAGGAATTCAGTATGTTGAGTTCAGCTTTCTTGGCTTAGAATCCAAGCTGTAATATTTGGGCTTAACTGTTTGGTTTAATTGTAGTTAAAAGTCTATATGTATACACACACACACACACACACACACACACACACACACACACACACATTTAAGCAGAGTTTTAAAATTATCCTTGAAATGTCTATGTAAATAAAGTCGAAGCAGTGCTTTTTAGAGAAGAGCTACCAGCCAGCCATCTGGTTGCCCACCTACATTGAATGTATAGGTATGGTAAGGGCACACATGGTTTTTAGGGTTTGGAGGATGTAATAAAATTTTTAACAAGGGTGACTCTGCTTTCCAGCTGTCGTTTCCAATGAGTGGATTTACGTGTGGTTCACAGGGGGCTTCCTGGGCAGAGTGTTGGCAGGGGGGATAAACTATCCCTCAGAACACACAATAGGAGGTGGGGGATTAGGACTGGCAGCATCTTGGTATCTGCCCAAAATGACTTTTACTTCCTCTAGTTAGAATGATTCAGGGCCCGGCCACTGGGAGCTCAGTGTTGAGGGAACCATTGGAAAGAATTTGGACTGGGATGGAGCCGGTACCTCTACCCAGGTCCTCAGGTCCCCGGGTCATGGGATGTTGTACGTGCAGCGGTAGTATCAGTCAGATTTTTCCTCATGGAAAGATTGGAGGGTTATTTCTAAGTACATCAGGGGCTGGAACAAGTGACTGGCTCAGACCTGCAGCAGCAGCTCAGGCCATAAACCTCATGCCCCTTCCCCGTGTTCTAAGAGGCTCTCACAGCCTCTGCGTTTGGATGTGTGTTGATTGTGGGAGGAGAGATTGCTCAGTGCTCCACTCAGAGCGAGATCAGAGAGTACCATGCCTCGGGGATGCTGTTTCTGGGGGCAGAGCTGGGGTCGGGCACTCATTTTTCCTCCTGATCTCTGTGCTGTGCTGGGTTCCGTTGTAAACTCCTGCGTCCATGTTGCCTTATCTCCTTTATTCCCCTTCCTTTCCTACATGGACCCTCAGGACGGTGACAGGGACAGTGCTGTGCTTTCTCTCTCACAGGATGCACGCTGCTGTTTCATGAGACCTATGGGAAGAATTCCACGGGTCAGAGCGGTGCCCCCCGGTGTGCCCTGTTTGCAGAAGACAGCATGGTGCAGTCTGTCCCCGAACATCCCAAGAAGGAAAATGTCTTCTGCCTCAGCAATTCCTTTGGGGATGTCTACCTTTTCCAGGTATTGCTGAGCTTACTAAACGGAGGGTGGAGGCGAGATCTTATGTCCTGTTGGGACGAGAAGGAGCAGAATTAAGAGGCATGACTTAGCAATAAAATGGAGCAAAAGTTGTTAGACTTTGGACTAAAGTTTAAGCAAGAGAACTGGCCTCTGCTGACTGCCAGGCACCATGGGGCTGTCAGCATTCAGTCGTTCACCCAGCAAACATTTCTTGGGTGCTTGTGTGCTAAGTTGATTCAGTTGTGTCAGGCTCTTTGTGCCCCCATGGGGAGAGTCCTGCCAGGCTCCTCTGTCCATAAGATTCTCCAGGCAAGAATACTGAAGTGGGTTGCCATGCCCTCCTCCAGGGGAATCTTCCTGACCTCGGGATCGAACTCATGTCTCTAACATCTCCTTCATTGGCAGGCAGGTTCTTTACCACTGATGCCATCTGGGAAGCCCCGTATTTCCAGTATTCCACTCAAATTCTTGATATTTACAACTATTTTAATGTTATTGTGCCCTCCCTGAAATGTTCTTTTATTGTAATTTTTCATAATTGAGTCTGTACCATGGATGTAATTTCATATCCAGGTTTCAACATGTAGCATTTTGCTCTTTATATTTCCCTGTCTTATTAAAATTATAAAGGTAGCCTGCTTTTTTAGAGAGTGACGGGATGTACACGGTGTGAATGAATATACCCTGTTTTTTCTTTTTTTGTATTTTTGTTACTCTCCTTCTGCTGGTGAGCAGCTTGATTCTAGTTTGTCTTCCCGTCATACCTGGGGCCATGTGACACCCTCTGGAGTCACGGAAGCCTGCAGATCTGTGTTCAGAGTGTTTTTAAAAATTAAACAGGTTTTACTAAGTGGAGGTATTTGGGGCTTTTATACATCCACGCCCAGGCTGCCACTTTGGAGAACTCTTGTGTGGAAAAATAATTCCAAATCGCTTCCCTCCCTCCTCTCCCCCGCCCCCTCTGTGTTAAGGCCACCAGCCAGACAGACCTGGAGAACTGGGTCACCGCCATCCACTCGGCCTGTGCATCCCTCTTCGCGAAGAAACATGGCAAAGAGGACACGGTCCGGCTGCTGAAGAACCAGACCAGAAACCTGCTTCAGAAGATAGACATGGACAGCAAGATGAAGAAGATGGCGGAGCTGCAGCTGTCCGTGGTGAGCGACCCGAAGAACAGGAAGGCCATAGAGAACCAGGTACAGCTTATCTGCAATGTCTCCTTCCCGTTACTCACCTCCCTCACGGCAAACTCAGATGGGGGGCTGGTTCTTGTACCTCTGGAGGAAATAGCTTCTGCGGTCTCTTGGTTCAAGTTCTTAAATGGCTGCGCTTTTGTCATATGGGAAATACGATCTGCTTTGGTGGCTGTATATGTATAGCGGAACATTGTATGACCAAATCTTGTTTTGTAGTATCGAGTAGCTCCTGCTTGCCTAGCTGATTCTCTCACATATTATCACTTTTGAAACAAAATTTGTATAATAAAACTAACTGGAAGGTTAGACAGGTATGATTCTAATACAGAAGACGGCTTCAAAAGCAGTGGTTTGGTTGTTGTTCAGTTGCTGTGTCGTGTCTGATTCTTTGTGACCTCACTACCTCCGACGCATAGGCTTCCCGGCCCTTCACTATCTCCCGGAGTTTGCTCAAACTCGTATCTGTTGAATCGGTGATGCCATCCAACTATCTCATCCTCTGTTACCCCTTCTCCTCCTGCCCTCAATCTTTCCCAGCATCAGGGTCTCTTCCAGTGAGTTGGCTCTTTGCATCAGGTGGCCAAAGTCAGCATCAGTCCTTTCAATGAATATTCAGGGTTGATATTCCTTTAAGATTGACTGGTTTGATCTCTACTGTCCAAAGGATTCTGAAGGGTCTTGTCCGGCACTACAGTTCAAAAGCATCCGTTCTTTGGCGCTCAGCCTTCAGTGGTTTGGTATAACACAGCTATTCCTGTATCTGTGGGTTTGGGGGAAAAACACTGATTTTTTGGCTTGTTTTTTCTAACAGATGAGGTGCTAAAGAAAATGCTTTCTTTGGCCTGTTTCCACTTTGATCTAGTAATTAAACAGCTACTTTCTATGCAGCTTGCATATTACAGGATGGGAAGCAGCTTAGTGTCTGTCTTCCTTTGCTCAGACAACCTGAACACTTAGACAAGTGTCAGTGAAATTTCTAGCACCCATCTCTTCAGTCAGGTTCCCTGGGAAACAGCCTGAGAGATTTGCATGTGAGCAGTTTTATTAGGAATGCTCTCTGGAGTAAGGGAGTGAAGTGAAGTCGCTCAGTTGTGTCCAACTCTTTGCGACCCTGTGAACTGTAGCCTACCAGGCTCCTCTGTCCGTGGGATTCTCCAGGCAAGAATACTGGAGTGGGTTGCCATTTCCTTCTCCAGGGGATCTTCCCAACCCAGGGATCGAACCTGTGTCTCCTGCATTGCAGGGAAATGCTTTATCCTCTGAGCCATCAGGGAATTAAGGAGAGATTGTGCTTCTGAGTTGTGTGGAGCTGGTTCCACAGGGGGCTTAGCAGCTGGGATGGCCATTCAGAGTTGCTTGCTTCTAGGGAGGCATACCATGTCGACTGGTCAAGGTAGCTGCCTTTAGAGGGGGCGGATTCCCAGAGAGAGACCCGTCTGTGGGCCATGAGCAGCTAAGGGAAGACTGCCTTTGTCTTCAAAGGGGAATCACGTGGTGCACAACAGAATCCACTACAGTGCCTTCAAAATCAGTGTCAGGTGATTTAGGAACTTGAAGAGGGATCGGGTGAAGATGGGTTGATGTGTGCCTGAATCTTTCATCCTTTTCACTTTGTAAATTATTATAGAGAGACTAGGTTCTTTAAAAAAAAATTCCACAGCAACACAACAGTTTAGATTCCCCAGAGAAATAATTTTGTCGACAGCATTTGACTTAAATCACAAATTAAATGACACATTACCAGTCTTCTGTTTGTGTCTGAATATTTAACCATGCTTAGAATTTTTTCTGTCTGCATATACATGAAGAACTTAGAATGTGTGGAAAGAAATCTCTGGCTATAAATAAGGAACTGATGAAAGGCATGCATTCAAACGATTTGTGACACACTAAGAATTTGGAATCTATCACTTGGCAACAGTAAAATAACCAAGTAATTGCCATCTCCTGCCCCCTCATCAAGTGTTTCTAAATGATGGCCCAGTTGAATGGATTTTCTGGTGATACCTGGATCTGTCTTTGCTTCTCTTTTTCTGATATCTTGTGTTGTCTTTCTCCCTACCCAATTCTTCCCTCTCGCTATTTGTCCATCTTTAGGTATTGACATACCTAATAGATGCCTATAGCTTCAACATTTCCCGTTTCTAAGAAATGTATCATTTAGTTAGAGAGCAGGCTTCATAAGCAGGAAACTAGGAAATATACTAGAATGATGTAAATTGGTACCAATGGACATAGTCATCAGATGCTGCGAGGAATCAGGGGTTGAGCTTATGCTGTGATTTTGAGGAGGTGGAGGAAACTTCCTGGAAGAATAGGGCCTTAAACAATTGGCAAGAGGTATGTTAAGTATGAAAGCTAAATCCGATTGGGTAGCACATGGCCGGACAATTTGGTAGTATAGTTGACCCTTGAGTAACACAAGGATTATGGGCTCTGACCCTCTGGCAGTCGAAAATCCACGTGTAACTTATCACTGGCCCTCTGTATTCAACTAATCACAGTCATATAGTACTGTAGTATTACTTAAAATCTGTATATAAGTGGACCAATGCAGTTCAAATCCTTATTGTTCAAGGGTCATGTGAAGGAGTAACAGAGGGGTGGCTTGGTTCTCCTGGGAACACAGGAATTGAGATGTGGGCTAGGAAGGGATGAAGAGATGGGGGTTTGGTGGGACAGGTACTGGTGTAGAGTTTTCAGGGTCTGTGAAATAACACTGAGATGTAAGGTTTACTATAGCCTCTAGACTTAAGGGAGGAACATGCGTTTTTAAATTGAGATGAAAGCATGAGGAATGCATCCTCTTTGGAAGATTAATCTGGCAGTGGCTTGGATGGGGTCAGAATGACCCTGGTCTGGATGTGCAGCTATGAAGGTCTAGACCAGAGTAACATGACTGAAGTTTAACAATTTATATGGGGGATGTTTCTCCAAATGCATCCTTTTCTATAATTTTATAGAATATTAAAGATAGTTTCCTCTGCACCTGAATTGAAATGTTCCTCAGACAGAAGATTTATTTATAGTGTGGGGTGTGGGATCTTAGTGCCCCGGTTGGGGATTGAACCTGTGCCCCCTGCAGCGGAAAGTCTTAAACACTGGATTGCCAAAGAAGTTCCAAAATATGCTCTTTATTTAAAGAGTGACAGCTGGCAAACTACAAACTAGAACATATTGATAGTTTTACCAAAGAACTGAAAAGGAAGTTGAAGCTGCCAAGGAGGATGGTGGGAGTGGAAGGTTTTGGGGGTTTTGACAAGGCCGCAGCTGCTGGGGACAGACACATCTCTGCCCTCGGCCTCCTCCTTCCCAGAGGCTTGTTGGCTTATGCCTGGGGAGAGGTTTGGTTCTGGGGCAGGCTCTGACCTCTCAGCTTTCCACCTGGGGCAGGCAGGGATGTGATGTTGTGTCACAATTCATACGACAAACGAAAAAGCCTAAGGAGGAAGAGAAATGTTTTCTTCATATTTTCTGCATACCACGTCTCCCGTGTGGTCCTGAATTTCCAGGACCCAAAAATCACAATAGTCTGTCTGACATCAGAGATACAATTCACGGATTCAAGTGCCTGAGTTAGAATCTCATACTGGTTGTAGTGGGAGAAGGTATGGTTTTAACTGGCTTGCTAACATTTATTAATTTTTTATTAGTTTTGCCATACAATGACATGTTATCGCCATGGGTTTACATATGCTCCCCCTCCAGAACCCCCCTCCCTCCTCTCTCCCTCCTCCTTCCCCCCTGGGAAATCTCGATGCACCAGCCCTGAGCATCAATCCTGGGCTGGCGATTGATTACACATATGATAATTAACATGTTTCAATGCCATTCTCCCTTATCATCCCACCCTTGCCCTCATCCACAGAGTCCACGAGTCTGTTCTATACATCTGCGTTCCTTTTGCTGTCTCGCATGCTGGGTTATCATTACCATCTTTCTAAATTCCATATATATGCGTTAGTATACTGTATTGTTGTTTTTCCTTCTGGCTTACTTCACTCTGGATAATGGGCTCCAGTTCCGTCCACCTGAGTAGAACTGATTCAAATGAATTTTTTTTACTGCTGAGTAATATTCCATTGTGTATATGTACCACAGCTTTCTTATCCATTCGTCAGTTGATGGGCATCTCTGTTGCTTCCGTGTCCTGGCTATTGTAAACAATGCAGCGATGAACATTGGGGTACACGTGGCTCTTTCAATTCTGGTTTCCTTGGTGTATATGCCCAGCAGTGGGATTGCTGGGTCATATGGCAGGTCTATTTGCAGTTTTTTAAGGAACCTCCACACTGTTTTCCATAGTGGCTGTACTAGTTTGCATTCCCACCAACAGTGTAAGAGAGTTCCCTTTTCTCCACATCCTCTCCAGCATTTATTGCTTGTAGACTTTTGGATGGCAGCCATTCTGACTGGTGTAAAGTGGTACCTCATTGTGGTTTTGATTTGCATTTCTCTGATAATGAGTGATGTTGAGCATGTTTTCATGTGTTTGTTAGCCATTTTTATGTCTTCTTTGGAGAAATGTCTGTTAAGTTCTTTGGCCCACTTTTTGATTGGGTTGTTTATTTTTCTAGAATGGAGCTGCAGGAGTTGCTTGTATATTTTTGAGATTAATTGTTTGTTGCTTCATTGGCTATTATTTTCTCCCATTCTGAAGGCTGTCTTTTCACCTTGCTTATAGTTTCCTTTGTTGTGCAGAAGCTTTTAATTTTAATTAGGTCCCATTTGTTTGTTCGTGCTTCTATTTCCAATATTCTGGGAGGTGGGTCATGTAGGATCCCGCTTTGGTTTATGTCGGAGAGTGTTTTGCCTATGTTATCCTCTAGAAGTTTTATAGTTTCTGGTCTTATGCTTAGATCTTTGATCCATTTTGAGTTTATTTTTGTGTATGGTGTTAGAAAGTGTTCTAGTTTCATTCTTTTACAAGTGGCTGTCCAGTTTTCCCAGCACCACTTGTTAAAGAGGTTGTCTTTTCTCCATTGTATATTCTTGCCTCCTTTGTCAAAGATAAGGTGTCCCTAGATGCTTGCTAACATTTAAAGTCATACTTTAGTCTACCAGATGCCCAACTTAGAGTGTTCAGGTGCGTTGTCAAATGTTTAGGTCCAGGGAGGAAAAAGGGAAATTGGGCAACGTTGAGCTGGTCCTGGCTTTTTTGGGGGGGGGCCTCTTTTTTCTCTGTTTATGGCCACAAGAAGTCCAAGCAAGCATTTTTTAAAATTTTAAATTTTCATTAATTTTTTCATTGTTGATAAATGTTTAATATATGATGTCAAAATTGGTGCTGTTTTTTCTTGGGAGAGGGAATTGCTTTCATATGCACTCCCCTGTACAAATCCAAGGATCTCTGGTGGTTGGATGGCCTGGAGAAGAGCTCTTTTAAAGAATTAGGGTAAATAGTATTTGTGACCCATTTGCATTGTTTGGCAGAATCATTGCATGAGTATTTAAACACTGTGCTAATACTACTGATTTTTCATTTTGGTTTTCCTTCCTCCCACCCCCCTCCTCCTTGCTCTCACCCCTTCCCGCACACCCTTCCCTTGATCCCCTCCCCTGTGCACAATCACCTTCTCATATTATGCTGCTGAATTTCTGCTAAGAAACAATTGGGTTGATCTTTAGACATTTCACCTGAAAATATTCTCCTTTACCGAACCCGCAGTTTTTAAGGTTGTAATTTATTCGTGTTTTCCCAGAGGGCTTAGCGGCAAGTAACATGAGCTACATTCTCTGTGCCCACTGTCCTTAACTCACTTGCCAGATGGTTGTAAAGAAAGCTTTTTTTCCCTCTATACTTGCAGACACAGAGTATGAAGCATTAAGCAGGGGGAAGCAGGCACATACTTAAGATTACTTTTATGAGATGGTTTTGGACTAGAGAATGTTCTATGACATATAAAGGCAAAGGTATTTACAAATCAAATCAATAAGAACACAATCTCCTAAATATCCCAGAAGTATATAGTTTTCTCTAAAGTGCCTTTTAAAAACTTCTTTAAAAGAGCAGTGCTTTATCCAGTTACCACTGAAAACTCTCAGCCTCACTCTATTTTATTTTACATACAAGGAAATGATTTATTTACGCAGCACTTTTCCCCAGAGATTGCAAGAACCCCAGATAGAGTCAGCTTGTCGCCTAATGAGAGCAGAACTAAGAGCGTACATTACATCAGGTGAGATCAAGTCTCTGGAACAGGGTTTCTTTGAAGAGCTGAGGTTGGAGGAGCTCGTGGTCAATTCCCTTGCTGGAAAAGTCGCTGTTGCTGTAATAGCGGTGAGTTTCAAGCCATCACGTGCTCTTGTCCCCGGCCTTCTGGGGACTCTGTGGTCGGGGTGACGCCACTTGGGTTTGGGTGTTTGGGCATGTCCAATTGGGAGCAGACCATCCACAAGGCAGTTCCTTTTGAAGTTCTGAGGGAGGAAGAGCTGTAAATTAAGCCCAGTTAGTACTTGATTTTCCTTTCCTTTTATTATTTTAAACAAGTGAACAAGAATGAAACATCCCCACCCTTAGGCGATCTTAGCCTCCTCCCAGATGGCTCCCTCCCCCCATCCTAACTCTGTCTGGGCCTTTCTCACCTCCTGGGGTCAGTTAGGCCGAGAAAAGGGTGCAGGGAGGTGATACCCTGGAAAGAGCAAACTGTCAGCTGGTGGGTTTGGGACTGCGCTGGGTTTTGTGAACCATGGGCTTTGTTTTCAATATTTACTTAGTTTTTTTTTTTTAATTTATTTATTTATTTATGGCTGTGCTGGGTCTTCATTGCTTGCAGGCTTTGCTCTGGTTGCAGAGAGCAGGGCCTACTGTCTAGTTGTGGTCGTGGCGGCGTCTGTTGCAGAGCGCTTGGGCTCAGTAGTCACGGCTCACAGGCTCTAGCGCAGGCGCAGTAGTTGTGGCGCCCGGACGTAGCTGCTCTGCGGCATCCTCCCAGACCAGGGATCGAACCTGTGCCTCCTGCATCGGCAGGCAGACTTTTCACCACTAAGCCACTAGGCAAGCCCTTGTGTAAAGAGAATGGATTGAGCTCGGATCATTGGAAACTGCACTGAAGGGAACAAAAGGAACAAAACCTTGAGGAAGATATGATCTAGGGGGTGTGGGTGGAAGCAGTATGGGGAACAAAGCATTGGAGTGTTATTTGTGAAGGTTTGAGGGAGACAAGGCCAGATTACCAGGGGCTAGGACAGCACAAGGCTTCCTTCAGAAGGCCGGAGGGGGTGGCACTTGGAGGAAGTACTGAGGACAGGAAGTTAACGTTCAGTTAGTTCAGACTCTTGACCAGGTGAGCCTGCAAACTGGGAATTTGAAAAAGGCGCTGTCTTTGCCCTCAGGGTGCTCCTAGTCAAGCAGGGTGATAGACAGCTAAGCACATAATTTTGACATAATGAATTCAGAGCAGATGATATTCCAGAGTGTTGTGGAAGACACGCGGGGAGTACAGCTTCCTATGTAGTCACAGAGGACTTCCTGGAGGAGGGATGCCCGAATTGCTTCTCGAAGAATGAGGAGTTAATCAGGAGAGGAATGGCAAAGGGAATTCCAGGCCAGGGGTTGGTGTGAGCCAAGGCAGAGTGCTCTGAAATGATGCGTTCATCCTGGCAATTTGAATTTTCAGCACATGTTGGGTGGGTGGTGGGAGGCAAGGTGTAGCAGAACTGTCTTCTCTCTTCTCTCTGCAGAAGCTGCTGGTTTTGCCCTTCCTCTGGCCCACACAAGGCCAGAGTGGTTTGTATCTAACAAGGGACTCTGACTGTAGGATTCCTGGGATTAAAAATCGCTCAGTGGCTCCCTGTTGCTTACAAGATAAAGTTCCTGATGACATCTCCCCTTCTTGACCTATAGCCACAACATCAAGCTTCCCTTGGATTCTACTTCTTTCTTTGGATTTTCCCTCAGGCAGAGAGGACCCACGTGGAACACACGCCTAGATGCAGACTGCCCTGTCCCCTGCCCCGTCATCGGACTCATCCCTGCTTGTCTGTGATGAAGGGTTAGCCCCTCCAAGGAGCTGCCCTTGACTGCCATTCCCACCCCTCCATCAGGGACCCTTCTATGCTCCGATAATTCTCAGGGGCTCTCTTTATCTCACACACT
Organism: Antilocapra americana; assembly: GCA_007570785.1. Classification (NCBI taxonomy): domain Eukaryota; kingdom Metazoa; phylum Chordata; class Mammalia; order Artiodactyla; family Antilocapridae; genus Antilocapra; species Antilocapra americana. The sequence continues at coordinate 4,063,137 of ML663573.1, forward strand.
GTTTTGTAATTATTTATCCCTTTGAGTATAAGGTCGCTCCTGGACTGAAATAAGAGCTCCTAAAGGATGGGTAACTGCCCCTGCCCTCCATCTGTTTCCCTGGTACTTGGTTCCAGGCAGACCGTGGACACACCTGTGTCTCCTTTGCTCTTGCCTGGGCTGGTCCCCACCCCAGCTCCTCGCCAGCTCCCGGCTCCTTTGCGTCAGGCTTCGCTCTTTCTTTCACCAGTGAGCACATCCTTTCATGTCTCACTCTTCATCCTCATGGTTTCCAAGGCTACAGCTCAGGACTCCTCAGGCCAGGATCCTGTGTGATTCTACAGTAACTCCATGTGGTCAAGTTGTCTGTATCACCCATCTGATGGATGAGTGTGTAGATGCTGGGACAGAGGAAGGAAATGGTCCAGTGTCATCACACAGTGTCAGGTGGCTGAGCTTGAACACAAATCTGCACTTCTAATGGAATTCAACCTCTCAATAAGATTTGTGAATCGGAATATGTTTTGCTTGCTAAGGAACCAGGTGATGCACGGTTTTGTGTCAAGTAGAAATTCATCTTTACTTTACTTGTTTTCATAACTTGAATGTTTCAGCTTGATATGATGGGAAATATATTTATTATAAATGCATTTGGTGAGTGAATTTGATGGCATGTGAATATCTCAAAGGGAAAAATAAAACACAACCAGTATTCTAAACCAGTAGCTGGTTGCTCTACCTACCAGTTAACTTCAGTGTTTTCTGTGTTACTAGCTGGGTTCTTCAGTGGAGATCAGTTTTAGTGCTTGGAAAATATTGTATGGGAGTTTTTCAACTTACTCTGCCAAAAAGGAAAAACTAATTATCTTTTAGGACCAACTTAGAAATGGACAAATGACCAAATACTGTGATCAAATGACTAAACGGTAGAAAATATTTTTCTAGGAGTGTTGGGTGTGGCAGGAATGTACTTGTCATCTTTTTAATGCATCACTTATTCATCTGTTATTTTTAGCATTAGCCTTCATCTCCTTTCCGTCCCACTTTCTAGAGTAGACCGTAGCCTTTCTGAGCTCATTAAATAAATATAGATACATTAGCAATAAAGAAGTTTTTGCATTGTGTTTGTGTCAGAGCTTAATAATGGGAGTTTTCCTCAATTTTTTGTTAAAATTTTTCTTTTTCAAATGAAAGATAAAACTTCCTTTGCATTCATATTAATTTTGTGTTTTGTGCTAAGAAAAGCTACATAGCAGTTGAGTTTTAATTTTCATGTCTGGATGAAATAAAAAAATGTCTACACACAATTATCAGTATTTTGAGAATGTAGAAAGAAGGCAAAAACCGTCTTGGTTTAAGGGAACTGATTTGGGGCATTTTCATTTTTGATCATACTAGGAAAAAATCTCTAGAAATTCCCTGATAAATGTGAGATTGGGTAATATTACTGTTTGCATGATGATGATGAAATTTTCTGAGGTAGCATGTATGATAGATATAAACTGTCTTTTCTCTTTCATTTAAAAAGAATGTATCTTTATCTCATCTTTTGACTTTTGAGGGATAAAGGGATGAAAAACATGTTTTTCTTTTAGTTAATGTTACTTTGAATTTGGACCAAACTTGAATATTAAGGCTGGTAGGAAATCGAGAGGCAAGATGCTTACCCAAATGAGAGAGTAGATAGTCTTACAGCTTGTCTGTAGAACACCTGGGGATTTGTGGGGAGAAATATAGTTGATGGTCAGATGACAATTTAAATGAAAGTTGCAAAGTAATTATTTGACAGTGCATGACACCAGCCTTAGGAGCAAGAGGACCTGGGCTCAGGGGCCGTGTTCCAGGTGCTCTATGGAAGCCTGTTCCCACGTGTTAGTCCCATTAGGATCAGCTTTGGGCCTTGGCCAGCCTGGACTTATTGTGTGGCCCTGGTCAAGTCAGCTCCTTCTTGAGCCTCAGTGTCCTCTGCTGAGACATGAAGGCCTCGTGGCCCTCACTGCCTGTGTCCACTGGCATTTCCGGGATTACAAGATCTGTATTGAGCTCGTCAGTCTGGTGCTTGTACTTCTCTCTTCTCTCCAATTAACCCAAACACCTGAATCCATGTCCTCGCCGGATTTTTACCTGCATGTTCTCCCATGTCCTTCTCTACAAATGCGGTTAGTCCATGGAAAGAAAAACCAAACATTTCATTGTTATTTATCCAACCTCAAATCCTCATTTAACCTCTCTGACTGATTCTGTCCATAAAGATCCATGACCTTTAAAACAAGATAAATTTTGTCCTTACACATGCACTAGATATGTGACTAATGATGGCTTACTCAGCCACAGAACAGTTTGGGAATGAGGGCAGTATTAGTCAGGGTCCTCCAGAGACATAGGACCAATATGATGTGTAAAAAATGCATTCGTAAACAGCGTCATTATGAGGAATTGGCTCATGTGAGTATGGAGATGGGCATGTCCCAAGATCTGCAGCGAGTCAGCCAGCTTACAGACCTGGGAGAGTGGATGGTGTGGTTTGCATCTGAAGCCTGGCAGGGTTGAGACCCAGGATGAGCCAATATTTCAGTTCTGGTCACCAAAAGCCAGGAAAGAAGCTGTTAGCCCAGTTTGGAGGCCCATCACGGAGAAGGAATTCTCCCTGGCTTGGGGAGGGTCAGACCTTTTGTTCTAGCCAGGCCTTTGACTTATTGGACAAGGCCCACCCACATGAGGGAGGGCAGTCTGCTTTACTCATTCTATCCACTTAAGTGTTAAACTCACCCCTAAACTCTCTCATAGAAACACCCAGGTTAGTGCTTGACCACGCATCTGGGCACCTTGTGGCCCAGCCAAGTTGATGCATGGAATTAACCATTACAAAGGATGAGGACAGGAAACATCATTGAAATGGAAGTAAAGTCCCTTCTCATTTGCATTTTCTACTAAGTTCAGATTGAAAATGCTCTCTATAATGTGCAGTATTGATGGAGATACTAGTTCTCTTGAAACATAGTCACATATATTAAGAAAATTCTTGATCTTTGTAGGATCTGCTTTGGGCTATTGGAGTCTCCCAGAGCCTTCTTTCTTTCAACAAACCTAAGCATCAGAATCCATATTCCTCCTATGAACTGACCTGCATGTTGTCCCAGGGTTTTGTGCAGAGAGGTCTGGGTGTGCTAAAGATTGCAAAATGTTTCTGACAAAATGTGAAGATTTCCTGTGTACTGTTTAGGATGGAGCTGTCTTTTCTTTCCAGTGATGCTTTGATGTGTAGGTATTTAAGTACATTCAGTGATGCCTTTTAAAAAAAGCTTTGTGAACTGCAGAAATCAGTGATAATATGAGACGGTCATCTTCCCTGATCTCTAGTGTTTGACCTAGACCTGGGTTTTATTTTATTTGCTATTTTGTCTTTTTGTCCCTCTGTGGATGCTATGGACTTCTGTATTGTCTGGTACCCAGTAACTCACTGGTTTTCTTTTCCTTTCATACCTCCACTCTCTCCAGAACCCCTAAAAAGTATCTCATTAACTGTTTCACATGGAGTTATAAATGAGAGATAGGCTTGAATACATTACCCAACCTAGAAATAGCTGCATGTTATTAAAAGGTAAAAGAATGTGTCTACAGTTGCAGATTTTCAGGTATTAGCTTGCAAAGATATTTGTGAGACAGAACTGGGAGTGTAGGTTTTGCTGGGTATTATACTTTCCAATCGGGTAGTTTGTGGTTATATAGTACCCATCCGTTACTGCTGGAATCTAGAATTCTCTAATATGGTAAGACTACAGAGAGATTTGTTGTTCAATTTGGTCTGCCGTGTTAGTCTGAAACAGTGGTCCTCACTCAGGCTGGGCACCAGAATTGCTAGAGATGCTTTTAAATTAAATGTCTGCTTTCCTAGGCCTCATACCTAATGAGTAGGCTCACCAGGTAAAAACCTGGGCATTTTCGTTTTTAAAAGCCATCAGGTCATACTGGTATTGATTCAAGGCTGAAGTCAGTGGGCTGTTACATCACCTACAAGGTCACAGAGTGTCGTCAGTGAAGTTAGATTAGAGGTTGAGATTTTTCAGTGCACTCTGGGAGATTTTGTTGTTTTGCTGACAAACTATGATAAATCAACAAATTACTTGTTTAGATCTTGTAGTCATCATATTTCTTTCCTGTAGAAAGGTGTACAGTGATTTTCCTAAGAAATAGATATAGAGAACTTAGAGGGACTCTAAAGAGCACCCAGAATTTGTTCTGCCTTTCTCTGGAGAGAGATGGAGGGAAACATAGTTTTCATTGTCAGAGATCCTTCAAAATACCATTTATCCAGGATCAGGGATTGACCTGGAAAATGTACTGTGAAAGGTTAGGATCTGTTTGGGTGTGAAGCTTGGCAAAACTGGAGATGCAGTTGCTGCAAATGAAATGACACAGTTCTCGTAGGAAATCAGGAAATCGTTGTTAAGACTTCACTACAGACCTTCCCTTGAATTTCGAGATTGCTCTGAACACTCTTTGAAGCCTAGCTTTTTGTTCTGTTCTGAGTCTCTGTGTTGGCAACTTCCTAGAGCCTTTCTTCGCCTATTCATTTATGTTTAAATGAAGCTAATGTGTACACATAATATACTATGACATCCTTGGAAGCAGGGAGAGTGGCCCCCAGAGTTTGCATTTCTTTACCAATTTATAAATTCAGTTTTGAAGAATACATAGAAAGTTTTATATATAATTATATATGTCTTTACAATTTTTTTAAAATTTATTTTTGGCTGGGCTGGGCTGTCACTGATGCACGGGCTTTTTATTTTTTCTTTTCCCCCTCTAGTTGTGGAGAGTGAGGGCTACTCTCTAGTTGGGATACAGGAGCTTCTCATTGTGGTGACTTCTCTTGTTGCAGAGCACAGATTGCAGGGCACGCGGGCTTTTGTGGTTGTTCCCAGGCTCTAGAGCACAGGCGCAGTAGTTGTAACACGTGGGTTTTGGTTGCTCCAAAGCATGTGGAGTCTTTCCAGATCAGGGACTGAACCTGTGTCTCCTGAACTGACAGGCAGATTCTTTACCACTGAGCCACCAGGGAAGCCCTATATGCATCTTAATAAAGACGTATGGATGGTGATTCTTCCCCAGTATACTTCAAGTGGGAGTAAAAGCTCCGTTTGTCCTTACCTGAAGTTCATCTGCTGCTTCTTGTTTCGAGTCATTCTCGGAATGTACAGAAATGTGCCATCACTGCCTCCATTCATCCCACATCTGTTTGTGTGCAGTTCAGTTAATCTGGTTTAAGATCAGAGGCTGTGAATGTAACAGTGAAGTAACTGACTTAGAGTTGTGCATCCTGCCTTAAGCCAGCACGGTTTTCAGCGCTGGAGTTCTCCAAAGGTCATGCTGTGGCACCATATTGGGACCACTGGTTTTGTTTTGTCTTGGGCCTTCCTGATGAAGTACAGTGCTCTCTGACCCCATTGGTGTTGGCGGGAGGCCTTGAGATGGGGCAAGCAGGGACAGCTCCGTGCAACACCAGCTAAAATGATTTTTTCCTTAAAGTTTGTGAAAGGGATCACATTTTCAGTTTGACCTGTGAAAACAAACGCCTCATTTTTATTTAAATTAATCCTATTCTTGCTTAAACAGATCCAGCAATGGGAGCAGAACCTGGAGAAGTTTCACATGGATCTGTTCAGGATGCGCTGCTATCTGGCCAGCCTGCAGGGCGGGGAGTTGCCGAACCCCAAGAGCCTCCTTGCTGCTGCCAGCCGCCCCTCCAAGCTGGCCCTGGGCCGGCTGGGCATCTTGTCAGTTTCCTCTTTCCATGCTCTGGTAAGTTTCCAAGGAAGGAGGTTCAGTGGCATGCAGGGAGCACTGCGGAAACTCACCTTTCTCCAGCTGGTTGACACTCGGCTCTGCTGTGACTTAACCCAGTAACTGACCAGGGCCACCCAGGGACCTGGTGCTGGGGGCAGGAGGGTTGGCCTCCTGCTGTAGAGTGTCAGCTTCTCTGCTGCTCGTTCTTGGAATCCAGCTTCCCAGGTGGTGCAATGGCCAAGAATCTGCCTGTAAAATAGGAGATGCGGGTTCAATCCCTGGGTCAGGAGGATCCCCTGGAGAAGGAAATGGCAACCCACTCCAGTATTCTTGCCTGGGAAATCCCATGGACAGAGGAGCCAGGGCTAAAGTCCATGGGGTCGCAAAGAGTGAGACACAACCGAGCAGGCACGCAAGTACACAGCTCCTAAATATTCTTATCTGCGTCTGCTCTTCTGTCTGTTCCACCTCGTACAGTCAGGAAGGTGGAGTCCCTGCGGAATAGCGACAATGGTGTGAAGAGTTGAAGGGCTGATTGAAAGTGGTTTGATCTGTTCTGCCGAGAGTTCCACTGGGTTTCTTGAGATCATTTCTGCCTGGGTGGCTTCCGTGGATAGTATTGGCTCAGTCCAGGATCTGAAGGTGGTTCTGCCAACCCTCCTGCCCACCCTGGAGAGATGTGACTGTGGTAGCTAGACTTACGTTATCTAGACAAGAGATCTCTGATGAATGTGTCTCTGGTATGTCAGACTTGGAGTAAATCTGGGGACTGGTCAGAACACCTGGTGGCTCAGATGGTAGAGAATCTGCCTTCAATGAAGGAGACCTGGGTTTGATCTCTGGGTTGGTAGGATCCCCTGGAGGAGGAAATGGCTACCCACTCCAATATCCTTGCCTGGATGATTCCATGGCCAGAGGAACCTGGCGGGCTACAATCCATGGGGTCGCAAAGAGTCGGACACAGCTGAGCAACTAACATTTATAGCAAGCAGGGCTTATTCCTGTTAGGACGTAACATACTTTATGATGTTTCTAAACTGTGTTTTAAATCAGGTATGTTCTAGAGATGACTCTGCCCTTCGGAAAAGAACTCTCTCACTGACTCAGCGGGGAAGACATAAGAAGGGCTTGTTTTCTTCATTAAAAGGCCTGGACACACTTGCAAGAAAAGGGAAGGAGAAAAGACCATCTATAACTCAGGTGAGTTGCTCAGCACGGGAGGGACAGTCGACCTAGCGGGAAATCCCTGATATGCTGTGAATCATAAATGTTCACCAGCCTTCAGAATGAGATCAAAGTTGCTTCAAAGGGATGAAGTCTCAGCATGGATTTTTTTTTCTCTGAAAGAAAACACTCAAGTTGCTCAGTCTCTTTTTGGCACTCCCAAAGAGGTATTCACACCTTACATCTGCAGCGCATGGGAACACAAAGATAAGACGCATCAGAAAAGCATCTGCCCTTGTCATTGCCTTTGGGAGTAATTGTCATAAATTTTCTGTTAAAACCAACACGTAAAATTAATAATAGAATAACAGCAACTGCATTCTGTTGATAGTGCCAGACTCTTTGCTGACTTCATCTGTATGACACGAAGTAGGCGTTTTGTCCTCACTTCCTATAGATGAGAAGCCAGAGATGGGGAGAGATGAAATCACTTCCTTCCCTGTTGCTGAGCTTGGTTGGGGCTTGGTCTACCTGGATCCTGCAACACAGGATTATTGTTGCTAACTATTACCCTAGAAAGAGGATGAGCGGCTATTTAAACATGCCACGTAAAAATAGCCTGAGCACTTATTGTTGAAATGTGGCCCATGGGCAGTGAGTTGTTCTTGGAACATTTTGATGACTCATATCTGAAATATTTCCTAATGCTGTTAATGCAGTATGTGATAATGATTTTTACATTTCTGAGTGGCATGTTTTAGATTATTATTTTTTGAAAGACTGTTGGAAAGATGAGTTATCACAAAATGTGCTGCTCATTTGAGTGAATGGAGAAAAGGTGATGAAGTCCAAGGAAGTTCTTGTTTTTACTTCGGACAGATAGCTGTTATTCTGAATATGCTGGTGAAGAGGGTCACATTTTATGAACCTTATTTTCTAGTTTTATATGGATATACACATTTAACTTGTGAAACAGTTGCATGAAACAGGTGAATAGCAGGGAGAGAATCAACGTCTATGACTTATCTATAACCCTAAAATAATAAAGGTGGAAGTGGTAGGGAGTGGACTGGTTGATTCAAAGATATTAAAAATACATGTAACCCTTTTTTTTGCATGCTCACAGTCAGAAAGGATATCATGTTTAAAAAATTGTGATTCTGTTTGTACTTTGAATGTGAAATTAATCATTTGTTGGTTATCAATTGAAACATTTCTTCATTAGAAATTATGGTTAACTATACCATTGGCTAATGTGGGGCTCACCGTTTTGAAGTCAACTCCTATGAAGTTGAAATAATGTCTTTGAGGCAAATTCTCATTTTAATCAAGATAGCAAATTCTATATAATTAAATGACAACAATAAATATCTTGATAATTTGCTTATAAAATGTTGATATTTAGCTGATTCTATATGAGCCTAATATGGTCTTTACCCCATCATATATAGTGAATGTCCTTAATGTAAAATTTTATGAGAAGCAAAAGCATTTGGTTGAACATTTTTGTGTTAAAAAGATAGGAAGCTAATTGTAGTGTTGATATTTATATAACTCCAGGATGTCTGGCTCTAGGTGAGTGATCACACTACTGTGGTTATTTGAGTCAGTAAGACCTTTTTGTACAGTCCTGTATATTCTTGTCACCTCTTCTTAATATCTTCTGCTTCTGTTAGGTCCATACCGTTTCTGTTCTTTATTGTGCCCATCTTTACATGAGATGTTTCCTTGGTATCTCTAATTTTCTTGATATTCTTTCCCATTCTATTGTTTTCCTCTGTTTCTTTGCATTGTTCACTTAAGAAGCCTTTCTTTTTAAAAAATTCATTTTAAGTGGAGGATAATTACTTTACAATATTGTGGTTTTTGCCATACATTGACATGAATCGGCCATGGGTGCACATGTTTCCTCCCGTCGTGAACTCTTCTCCCACCTCCCTCCCCATCTCATCCCTCTGGGTTGTCTCAGAGCACCGGCTTTGAGTGCCCTGCCTCATGCGTTGAGCTTGCCCTGGTCATCTGTTTTACATATGGTAATAGACATGTTTCAATGCTATTTTCTCAAAGCTTTCTTATTTCTCCTGGCTGTTCTTTGGAACTCTGCATTCAGATAGGTATATCTTTCCTTTTCTCCTTTGCTTTTTGCTTCTCTTCTTTTCTCAGCTATTTGTCATGCCTCTTCAGACAATCATTTTACCTTTCTGCATTTCTTTTTCCTGGGGATGGTTTTGATCATCGCCTCCTGTGCAGTGTTAGGAAATGTACAATGTAAAGTCAAGTGGGTCTTAGGAAGCATCACTACAAACAAAGCTAGTGGAGGTGATGGAATTCCAGCCGAGTTATTTCAAATCCTAAAAGATGATGCTGTTAAAGTGCTGCACTCAGTATGCCAGCAAATTTGGAAACTCAGCAGTGGCCCCAAGACTGGAAAAGATCAGTTTTCATTCCAATTCCAAAGGACAATGCCAAAGAATGTTCAAACTACCACATAATTGCATCATTTCACATGCTAGCAAGGTCATGCTCAAAATTCTCGAAGCCAGGCTTCAACAGTATGTGAACCAAGGACTTCCAGATGTAAAAGCTGGATTTAGAAAAGGCAGAGGAACAAGTGATCAAATTGCCAACATCTGTTGGATAATAGAGAAAGCAAAGGAATTCCAGAAAAACATCTATTTCTGCTTCATTGACTGTGTTAAAGCCTTTGACTATGTGGATTGCAACAAACTGTGGAAAATTCTTCAAGAGATGGGACTACTAGCCCACCTTACCTGCCTCTTGAGAAACCTGTATGCAGGTCAAGAAGCAACAGAATGGACATGGAAGAATGAACTGGTTCCAAATTGGGAAAGGAGAACATCAAGGCTGTATATTGTTACCCTGCTTATTTAACTTAAATGCAGAGTACATCATGTGAAATGCTGAACTAGATGAAGCACAAGCTGGAAATAGGATTGATGGGAGAAATATCAATAACCTCACATATGCAGATGACACCACCCTTATGGCAGAAAGTGAAGAACAACTAAAGAGCCTCTTGATGGAGGTGAAAAAGGAGAGTGAAACAACTGGCTTAAAACTCAACATTCAGATACTTAAATTATGGCAACAGGCCCCATCACTTCATGGCAAATAGATGAGGAAACAGTGGAAGCAGTGACAGACTTTCTTTTCTTGGGCTCCAAAATAACTGCAGATGGTGACTGCAGCCATGAAATTAAGACACTTGCTCCTTGGAAGAAAAGCTATGACAAAGCTACACAACATATTAAAAAGCTGATTAAGGTCTGTAAAGTCAAAGCTATGGTTTCTCTAGTAGTCATGTATGGATGTGAGAGTTGGACTATAGAGAAAGCTGAGCTCCGAAGAACTGATGCTTTTGAACTGTGGTTCTGGAGAAGACTCTTGAGAGTCCCTTGGACTGCAAGGAGATCCAACCAGTCAATCCTAAAGGATGTTGACTCTGAATATTCATTGGAAGTGCTGAAGCTGAAGTTTCAATACTTGGCCACCTGATGCAAAGAGCCAACTCATTGGAAGGTACCCTGATGCTGAGAAAGATTGAGGGCAGTAGGAGAAGGGGGTGACAAAGGATGAGGTGGTTGTATGACATCACTGACTCAGTGGACATGAGTTTGAGCAAACTGGGAGATAGTGATGGACAAGGGAGCCTGGCGTGCTGTAGTTTATCACAGAGTTGGGCATGAACCGAGGGACTGAACAACGAATTTATATGACTGAATGCAGTCAGTATTGTGTGTGCTAATTTGCTTCAGTTATGTCCTACTCTCTGCAACCCTATGGACTGTTGCTTATTAGGGTCCTCTGTCTATGGGATTCTCCAGGCAAGAATACTGAAGTGGGTTGCCATGCTCTTCTCTAGGGAACTTTTCTGACCCAGGGATTGAACTGAGCTTCGTGTGTCTCCTGCCTTGGCAGACAGGTTCTTTACCACTAATACCACCTGGGCTGAGAGTTGATATACTAGGTATATGAATGTTTAAATGGCTTATTCTTTAATGTTTAGTATTCTACTATAAAATCTGGAAGATAAAAATTAGAAAAAGTAAAATAAATTATTCCTAGTTCCTCTACCAAAACGAAGCTGCTTTTAATATTTAGCTTTATTTCTTCCTAATATTTATTCTGTGTACATTTCAAAAATAGTTAAAAGCTTGATTTTGATGGCTTTGCCAACTTTGATTTCTGCACCTTCCAAAATGTGTACTTCTTGCTAAAAGCAACACCAAGAAGATCCAGGATGCTTGAACAATATATATCATAGAAAAGTAATATATGTAACCATATAGGAAGGAAAAAAAGCAACTTTTTCAAGGAAAAACTTTAAATGCAATAGAGTCGTAAATAGTACAAATAGCAATGTGAAAATCTTATCAAATGTTACAGAACTTAAATTTTTAAATACTGAGAAAGTAATTGCTGAATGAATATTGCAGAGCCATTTCGTTAGTCTTTTTTTCTCCTCCTGTCTATCAGATATTCGATTCAAGTGGCAGCCATGGATTTTCTGGAACTCAGCTACCTCAAAGCTCCAATAACTCCAGTGAGGTAAGCATGGTTGCATGTGTCAGCCATCTTCTTTTCCTTGGATGACAGAAATGCGAAGTTAACTGGAGGATGCTGGTTCCGAATCTTTACCTGAACCTATTGAAAATAAATTTGGAACTCAAATGGTGCCGAGTAGGTAAAAGGTGTTTTCAGAATGCCAGTTATTTTTGAAGGTATCTTAAACTCATGATAACTCCATCTTCAAAGTGGTATCAGCCAACTCTTTGTGACCCCATGGACTGCAGCACGCCAGACTTCCCTGTCTATCACCAACTCCTGGAGCTTGCTCAAACTCATGTCCATTGAGTCGGTGATGCCACCCAACCATCTCATCCTCCGTCATCCCCTTCTCCTCCTGCCTTCAATCTTTCCCAGCATCAGGGTCTTTTCCAGTGAGTCAGTTCTTCGCATCAGGTGGTCAAAGTATTGGAGTTTCAGCTTCAGCGTCAGACCTTCCAATGAATATAGCTAGACTGAAGTGGTATGTAGCTAGACTGAAGTCAAAATAGCGACTTTCATTTCTTTATCCCTATTCCTTGGGCAGTACTTACTGTCCTTAGAGAGTTTAGTGAATCTAAACTCTCAGTGTCAGGGGTCTTCACACATAGAACTTCACGTGTGAGTCAGCAGCCTTTGGTGCCTTCAGTAGAGCTGAGCACAAGGGGCTACGTCTAGTCCCCGGTACAGTTTCTGACTAAGCAAAGCCTCAGAACCACTGCTGGATGGAATTCTGGGGTAGAGTGAAGGTGGTCTGGGTGAGTTCACACCTCTTGTTTGTGTGTTTTTCAAATCCGCACCTTCTAATTAAAGCTGTCTTCTGTGTTACTATTTCTCTTACCTTCTTCTTGACTAAATCATTGTATCTTGGGGTTTATGTCCAATAAACCCCTAAACTATTTGTTGAGGCTAAACCCTGATTTTAAGAGCTTGGACACAATTTAATGTGCTTTTACAGAAGTAGGTAATATTATGTAATAAATTAATTGGAATTATTGAGTGAATTGGTGATACTTTGAAAGATCTGAGGGATGGCGGAGTGTTTAGAGCCTGTGATGGGTCTGGAGAGAGGTAAATGAGGAAATTGCTGGTGATCTTAAAATATACAGCATAGACAGCCACTTCTTCTGCCTCTATGGGAAGTGGACCCAACTGCGGGTAGAGCAAGGGCTCAGTTCCATGGCTATTTATTACTTTTTTTCATGGTTATTGTTGAACCACCCTTCGTGGTTAAGCCCTGCCCAAGGTGTCCTGAAATGGGGTAGAGAACCTCTGCTCCAAACCCGGCCCTCACCTCCCGGACTCACAGGGCAGGGGCTGCCAGAGGGCAGGTCAAGTGAGCTAGTTGGGCTATACCAGGAGGCCAGGTCATGGGCATTGCTCCTGGCTGGTCTCCTTTTGCTGTGTGTGTGCTAAGTTGCTTCAGTCATGTCTGATTCTTTGTTACCCTATGGACTGTAGCCCATCAGGCTTCTCTGTCCATGGGATTTTCCAGGCGAGAATACTGGAATGGGTTGCCATGCCCTCTTTCAGGGAATCTTCCTGACCCAGGGATCGAACCCTCAATCTCTTATGTCTCCTGCACTGGCAGATGGGTCCTTTACCACTAGTGCCACCTAATTTGATTAAGTAGAACTCCGAGGAAGCCAAATCCAAACCTTCCTTTTTATAAATCATACCATCAAAATGGTAGACTTTTCATAATAAATAATTTCCATTCTTTGCCCTGTGATTTCTGTATACACTCAGCTTTTTTTCAAAATCCGGATCAAATTATAGAGTCTACCAGAGATTTTACTTGATTAAAAAAATTATTTGTTTGCAAGTAGTCGGACACAACTTAGTGAGTGAACAGCAAAGTAACAAATGATTATTATTTGTTTGCCTCTTATTATCTTTTACTGTTAGTCATCCCACCAAATCTTCATGTCATATCTCCCAGGCAAGTTTATAACTAGGACCCTTGATTACGTGTTGGGCTTCCCTGGTGGCTCAGCTGGTAAAGAGTCCCCTTGCAATGTGGGAGACCTAGATTCAATCCCTGGGTTGGGATGGTCCCCTGGAGAAGGAAAAGGCTACCCACTCCAGTATTCTTAGGTTTCCTTGGTGGCTCAGCTGATAAAGAATCCGCCTGCAATGCAGGAGACCTGGGTTCAATCCCTGAGTTGGGAAGATCCCTTGGAGAAGGGAAAGGCTACCCGCTCCAGTATTCTGGCCTGGAGAATTCCATGGACTGTAGTCCATGGGGTCACAAAGAGTCAGACACAACTGAGCTGCTTTCACTTTCACTTTTGATTATGTGTATATTCTTAACCCATGACTCACTACTAAGGATATAATATTGCTTAATAAATTTGTTTATTACTTGTCTGTATTAGGTATAGCCCTTTAGCGGTTGAGAAGAACTGTTTGATCTGCAGTAAAAACCACATGGTTTTAAGGTCATATCTCTTCCAGCATTGTGATAATTTGAATTTCCTACTTTGAGAGTTTAGAAATTGTATTATCAAAACACTTTCTATTAACAGAACTTACGTTGGACACTGAAAATAAATTTTTCTAGTCATTAATGATCAGAATTAAGCTTAGTGCTTATTTAAATTGGGGTCAAATGACCAAATCATCTTTTTGTGATTTAATTAACAAGTCCCATTGGTGCTATAACCAGTGAGAGGAAAGTATTATTGCATTTATATTATTTTTTTAAAAGCATATATATTTAAACATTTATCCCTATTTGTTTTAAATAAACATTGCTTCTGGTATAACAACACTGAAGAAATTCCTTTGACATAGAAGGCTGTTTTAATGGCGTGTCAATCATTTCTGTCCTGTACTACTCAGATAAGTAGGTTTAAATGGAGTAGCAGACAGAATGAAAGGTATTTGATTTTTTTTTTTATATCTGGGAACTTAAGATTCTGCCTGTAGCTGGTTGAATAATTAATATTTCATTCCACTATTGTTTTTCTCTGCTAATCTTTCTTGGAGAATATTTATAACTTACACAGACCATCTATTTGTAAACAGTGTGTTATGTCCGTCAGTGTAACACAGAAAGGCAGTCATTCCTGAGTGCTGGGAGGGAGGAGGGGTCACGGGTATTTAAAAATATTCCATTCTAATCGGTGCATCGTGTAACAGTCCAACAGTGAGTCACCCTAATTTGAAATCTGTTAATGTTGGACTCCAGCCAGTCTTATTTGAGCGGTTTTTTTAAAGAACATATTGGCCAGCCAAAAAAGCGAAAGCTTTTCATAGAGTACTTCTTCGTGAGTAATAATACATCTCAGTCAGAGTTTGAAGGGATGTGTTTGTTATGGAGATAGTGACAACAAATCCCCCGCTGAGGCTCTGGAAGGGAGCTACCCAAGAAGCATCACTGCAGATACCCTGGCGCCCTGGGCCTTGGCTCTCACTCCTGGAAAATTGACTTCGGGTGTCCCAACTTTCTGTGGCAGCGAGTGAATGAAGTATTGTCACACTAGTCCTTAGCTCCAAACTGGGCCGGCGGCGGGGGGGGGGGGGGGGGGGGG
>ML663573.1:4086268-4218435 GCA_007570785.1 Antilocapra americana
CTGAGAAGAGCCTGGAAATGACTGTCAAGTGGGCTGGACTTCACTACAGGGACATCAGAGTGTAGACACATCTAACTGAGTGGAGTTGGGGCTGGGAACCGGGGGAGGACAGGGGAGACTTCCTAAGAAAGAGGGTAGCACTTGAAATAAGGTTGAAAGATACATGTGCATTCAGGACAGGAGCTCCGGGGAGGGTAAAGCAGGCAAGAGAAGCGGAGGTGACCGGGTCTGGAGGCAGGAGAGTGCTGCTCCCGTGGGGAGTTGGCCCGAGTCCCTTTTTCGAGAGGTGACTAACTGCCAGCCTGACGTTTCTATAGAACAGTGGTAGGGAGCCCAGGCTCACACAGGGTTCCAGGGTTCAGATTCCCACAGTGTGACAATCGCAGCTCGCTGTGGGAGCTGGGGCACGTTCCTAGAATTTTCGGAGCCCCATTCTTTTCGCTGTTAGAGGGTCGGGCCAGCGCCTGCCTTAGAGGGCTGTGAGTGGTGAGTCAGCTGGCGGGGAGTCGTGAGGTCTCTCTGGGTTGAGGAGAGGGTAGTTGGGGATTTGCATTCCCCGTGTCCCTCCCCGAGCCTGTCCATCCTCTGTCACGTTTTTCCCATCTGCTCTGAAAGTACCGCCCTGAATTGCCTTGCCCCAGCAGTCAGGACGATCTGGCTCTTGTGGTTTCTTACTCCACAGTGCCCTCTACTGGGGTTTTGGTTTGATGCTGAGCGAGCGGAGGTTGAGAGGCGGGGCCTGTGCCTTTAAGCCTGTGCCTGCTTACTGCTGATGCACCTGGTTGAAATTGCTGCTCAGGTGGACAGAAGTGCCTGAGGTTTAACCTGAGAAGAAGATAGGACCCTACAGGGGACACTGGGGTCCATGCTGCTCGCCTGAGTCCTTGGCTCCGATCATCTGCTTCTCTCTCTCTCTTGCTCGCTTTTTCTTTGGCAAGTGTGGTTCATGTGCATTCTGGGCTGTGATCATCTTTCTAGGAAAATGTACAGGAAGTGACCGAGTCAGAAATGTCACTTCAGAGATGAGCACCACATTTAAAAAGACAACACAGCTTCCTGTGTTGATTCTTCCCTTTTTTTTTTTTTTTTTTTTTGCCTAAACCTGGTTTTTGTTTTTGTTTCTATACCATACATATTCCAGTATTTTAATCCTATGGTATAGAGGAATCTTGGAGAAGGGCATGGCAACCCACTTCAGTATTCTTACCTGGAAAATCCCATGGATAGAGGAGCCTGGTGGGCTGTAGTCCATGGGGTTGTGAAGAGTCAGATATGACTGAGGAGACATAGCATATAGGGGAATCGTGTGTGTGTGTATGTACGTGCATATTTTTTAAATGCATGAAATTCAAAGTAAAAAACCTGTCAGTGACAACTCTCATGTATGATAGGTGGGGTATACATGATGTGTTGATGATGAATCTGTGTGTAACATTTTCTGATGTGTGAGATGTTTTTACATATATGATCTTTTTTGTTCACAAAATTGGTATTATTGATTGGTAAACTTAAGCAATTGTGCTGTATTAATAACATCCCTCTTTACAAAATAGAAGGTGAGGTTGAGCACAAGAGATGTCCTGCCCTCCTGCTTGTTAAGTGGTGTGACTTGAACCTCAGTCTTTTGATTTCAAATCCTTAAGTCTTGTCTTTACCACTAGACTAATATGAGAGCCTAATCAGAGGGGAACATTTCTGAGTTGCTTAATATGTAATGTTAACTATTTTTATTTATAAATCATGGAAGAACATATTAGCATGAGGTCATGGAGTGAGGGTGAAATTTAGGAAACAAAACTTCCTTGGGAAAAGCTTCTGAAACATGGTATGTTTGGGGATGATTTCTGAATGAGTGTCTGGCTGAAGATGGAAAAACACTTAGTCCAGGATTAGGGGGTAATTTTTAAAAACAAGTAGAAATAAGAGAAGAGAAACATACTTGGATTAAGTTAAATGGAGTTCACGGTTAGTATGAAGGCAGCCGTCAGAGGCCATAGCCGAGAATATGTCTGAAATTCACTGGGATCGTGGCTTAGACATAGACTTCATGGAGTTCCTGGTCATCTGGACAGTTCTAGAGCAGTAAGTGGATACTGAGCAGCCCTTCATTGACTGCGGTGTTCTGACGTGCGCTAAGAGGCAAAATGACTAGAACTCAGGAAGAGGAGTTGATTGACTTCAGTCAACCTCGCAGAGCTTCAGTTGCATGTGGGTTAAGCAAATGAGGAAACTCCAGGCTTGTCTGCCCCAGAGGGTCGTGAGAAGCCCTAGGTGTGAGGAGTGCAAAAGTGCCAACTCTCAATTCAGGGGGCATTTTCCCATAGCTTCCCTCATTTGCTTGTCAAGCCCACCCTTTCTTTTGGGATCCCCAAACAGGTGGATGACCTGCTACACTTATACGGGTCAGCAGTGGATGGCGTTCCCCAGGACAGCACATGGGAGAGCCAGGTTGATGTTCACTTTCAGGATCATCAAGCCGTGACTGTGATGATCAAGCCGGAAACCAGAGTGGAAGATATTCTGACTCTGGCCTGCAAGGTAGTGGCTTTTGCTGTAGAAATATACTTCTGAATGGGAATAATCATTAATGTTGCCCTCCTTTGCTTGCTTAATTTGTGTGGTGTTTAAGACCTCACTTTCTACAGGAAGGAACAATTTGTTAATTGACACATTAATTATAGCATTCTCTTTCTCCATGTTTTACAAGAATAGGTTGAGTCACAGCCCTATGCCATCATGAAGAACTTCAGCTATCTTACTGAAATTCTGTATATATACCTTATAACTGGGATAATTATGAAGTCTCTTTTGTTATTTAAGGTACTTATAGGTGGTATTCTGTGAGAAAGTGGCATAAACTTTGCAGTGGTTTGATTTGATGCTAATTTTATCAAGTTTCTCCAGATTAAATAAGTCACCCAATACCACTCACAGTTGCTTCATGGAGATTGTTATGAGATGGTGTTTTATTCATTATTCAAACTGGGTTTTATATCTGAAAAGAAAGTTTATGATACATTTACAGGAGAGCCCTATGAGATCCATGAAACAGACTCAACAGACCACCAGATGGCGCAGTAGAGCTGAAATATTTTTAAGTTTTTAGAGAAAATGCAAACAAATGAAACATTAAAAAAATGTTAAAAAAATATCAAGTTTGGTAGCTCTTTACCACAATGCTTATTAGATAATCTTTCATTTTAGTCCTCCTTTTTCACTTTGACTTAATGCCTTAGGATTCCAGATATTTTTATATGCAGCTTATACTGTTAATGAATTTAATTTTCTTTTGCTCTATGTCAGGTGGTTATTCAGGCAGTCAGTAGTATTATTTAATAATAATAGTATCACGTTGGTAAATATTCTGATAGAGGAGGTCAGACGTAGTGGGTGAATAGATCCAGTTAGAACATAGGCTTGAGATAATTTCTCATTGTTGAAAATGTGTCTGAGACAGAATATGTGGGTATATATATATGTGTGTGTGTATTTATATATACCTTTTCCTTGTGAAAAATGGTTGGAATAGGAAATATGTAATTCTGAAGTCTGCAGAATATGAAATGGTTGCCATTTCACAAACTAGTAACAGGAAACAATTTAAATTTAGGTACTACCTGTCTATTAAAAGAGAGCAGTTCTGATGGTGAGGTATATTCTGTTATCAGATGTCTACCACCATAACTTCTTCAAAATACCTCTTGCTTTTAGTGATAAGTGGTATCATTTAGAGAAAACCGTCTTAAAAATTTCTATTTTTTCTTTTTTGCACACTGAAACCTGAGCTCTTGTATATCTTTTAACTCAGCAAACTATAGAAGATATTTTTAAAAGAAATTTCCACATTGATTTTTAGTGAACAATGGTGCATTTAGAAAGAACATTTACCATCTGAATAGCTGTCTTCTTCTCGCTAGATGAGGCAGTTGGAACCGAGCCATTACGGCCTGCAGCTTCGGAAGTTCGTAGACGAGAGCGCAGAGTACTGTATTCCTGCACCATATGAATACATGCAGGAGCAGGTGAGTGTTCTTTGGCTTCGGTAAGGGACGTCTGAAACCCATCCATGGCCCCTTAATTAAAAAAAGATAGTGTCATTCAGGGGAAAGTTCCTGTCTAAATTGGCATCTAGTTTGGAAACAGTCAAAACAGACTTCCAAGATACTATGTCTTCAGATCCTCTGATTGTGCGGGTCTTCTCTTTTGTAGGTTTATGATGAAATAGAAGTCTTCCCACTAAGCGTGTATGGTGTGCAGCTGACGAAGACCGGGGGTGTGTCTGACTTCGGTAAGGAGGAGGAACGTGCTCGTCAGAGAACCGTCTGGTCCATTCTTGCCTGGTTTGCCCAGTATCTTTGGATCTAATATTCTTTCCTTCCCATTTTCAGAAACTATGACAATAGATTCTGAGCTTCCTTTCTCTTTCCTCATTCCTGTTAATTTATATTAGCAGACTAAAAAGATATGTATTATTATTAGGGGAAAATGCCAAAACACTTAAGAGGAATGAATGTAAAAACTGAAGTGAAATTTGAAGTGATGGTGATAACAACCCAATGAGTTTATTGTGTGCTGGGCACACTTCTTAGCTGATTAATGTATGATTCATTTAACAGTTCTTTCGTCTCAACGTCTTTGCTCTTAGCGCTTCACCTGCCTGAACTGCTCCCCACATTTCCCCTCCCCTGTTCCCTTCTTTCTGAGTGTGTAAATCCAATTTGTTCTTCAAGAACTGACTAAAAGTCTCACTCCCTTGAAGGAATCTTACTCGATCACTTTACCTTCAGTTTAATAATTAAGGGTCAGTATTGTCCAAATCACTGCATAATATTTAATTCTTGCATTTCTGTTTGTCTGTGTTTAAACTTGGCTCTTTTTAGACTGTTCTCATATCTTAAAGTTCCTTCCTGTCTCTTGCTTTGTCTTCTTCCAGAGAAGCTTGATAATTAGATGGTGGTGGTTGTGGTTTAGTCCCTAACTCGTATCTGACTCCCGTGATCCCATGAACTGTAGCCTGCCAGCTAATGATCAATAGATAACTCCATAGAAAGACAGTTACTTATTAGATATATTGATATAATTTTTTTCCTTAAAATGACAGAACCTGATCATAGTATGTTAAAAATGTCCTTTTTATGATTTGGTAGGTTTTTTGGTAAAGTTATGTTCCTTGTTTCTAAATTCTGTGGCATCCGTCTGGCCCAGATGTCATGTTGGTTTTCCTCCCAAGGCCTCTGAGCGTTCTGTCTATTTCTGTTGGTCGCACCCTACACCCCAAGGTCTCCTTTGGTCAATCTGCTTTGCATTTGAATGACTGATGGGAGATGCTTGAAAAAATGTTCTTTGGGTGACCATGATCTCCCAGGCTGTGCATGAGCCACAGAAGAAATAAGGGACATACCTTTCTTCCTGTTGTCAAAGAACTCCCAGGATTAAGGGACCAAGACATGGAAACATGCAATTACAGATGGAGGGCACTTTTGGAGGATGGAGAGCGACATTCGGAGAAGGGCCATCTCACCTGGGTGTCCCATGTAGTCCTATTTAGGGCAAGCAGTATCCATTCAAGTATTTTTCCACCCATTCAAAGTGCCTAACCCCGTACAGAGCTGTTTCCTAACAAATATTATATTGAAGTGAGCTTAATTTATTTTAATAAGACTTTTTTGATCTCAATTTAAAAAAAAATTTAAATTGTGGCAAAATACACATAATATAGGGCTTCCCTGGTAAGCTCAGGCGATAAAGAATCTGCCTGCAATGCGGGAGACCTAGTTTTGATCCCTGGGTCTGGAAGATCCCCTGGAGAAAGGGAATGGTTACTCATTCACTTCATGGCAAACAGATGAGGAAACAGTGGAAATAGTGGCAGACTTTATTTTCTTGGGCTCCAAATCACTGCAGGTGGTGACTGCAGCCATGAAGTTAAAAGACGCTTGCTCCTTGGAACAAAGGCTATGACCAACCTAGACAGCGTATTAAAAAGCAGAGACATCACTTTGCTGACAAAGGTCCGTCTAGTCAAAGCTATCACTTTTCCAATAGTCATGGATGGATGTGAGAGTTGGACCTTAAGGAAGGCTGAGCACCGAAGAATTGATGCTTTTGAACTGTGGTGTTGGAGAAGCCTCTTGAGAGTCCCTTGGACTGCAAGGAGATCCAACCAGTCCATCCTAAAGGAGATCAGTCCTGAATATTGGTTGGAAATACTGATGCTGAAGCTCCAATACTTTGGCCACTTGATGTGAAGAGTCTACTCATTGCAAAAGACCCTGATGCTGGGAAAGACTGAAGGCAGGAGGAGAAGGGGTGACAGAGGATGAGATGGTTGGATGGCATCACTGTGTTTGAGCAAACTCCGGGAGATGGTGAAGGACAGGGAAGCCTGGCGTGCTGGAGTCCACTGAGTTGCAGAGTTGGACACGACTTAATGACTGAAAAACAACAACACATAATTTCCCTTCATAGTGATTGTTAAGACAGGTTAAAATGACAACTCAGCACCATTAAGTACATTCATATTGTTGTGCAACCATTAACACCACCTAGTTTCAGAAATGTTTTTATCTTGCAAAACCAGGACTCTTGTTAAACAGCAACTTCCCATTTTCTCCTCTTCCACAGCCTCTGGCAACCAGCATTTTATTTTCTGTCTCTTTAAATCTGACTGCTCTAGTACCTCATAGAAGTGGAATCAGGTAGTCTTTGTTCTTTTGTGGCTGACTTTTTCATGTAGCATAATGTCCTAAACCTTTAGATCTGATACACTCCCCCTTTTCTGCTCCTCCTGGATATCTATGCTTTCAAAATAGCTGTTATTTAGACTTTCTGCATACCCTGCTTATGTGTAATGTCGGGAATACGTAGATGGTCAAGGAAATACTGCCCGTTGCCATAGTGTCAGGAGCTTAGACTTGTCCTCTCCTTCTATTTTCCTTCCTAGGGTTTGCAGTGATTGCACAGGCGGACGAACATCAGCATCTCAGCCGCATCTTTATAAGTGATGTTCTCCCCGACGGCCTGGCTTATGGGGAAGGTCGGTGTGGCAGGCCAGCTCTCTCTTCAGTTCTGTGCGGTGCGGTCTGGCTGGTGAAATTTGCTCATGGTTTTGTCAGAAAACAGTTTCTCCTAGAATTTTAAAGAAAGTAGTTTTGAATGCAAAGGCATATGCATACACACACACGTATATGGGTATATAGTGAGAGACTGTGTGTGTGTGGTTTTGAAAGAGACACTGTATATACATAGAGTACCTGTGATCTCCAGGTGGATGGAGAAAGAGATGCTGAGAGCCAGCCAGGCAAACAGACACACCAAAGGTTACTTCCCATCGCTTAGAGGACTGATTCATTTGAGTGACTCTTAAACTATTTCTTCTAATGCCAGTCTTGAGAGAGCTGAAATTTGTTGTCAGTAGAATCTGATTACTGCAGAGTTTGGCACTATCTTTGAAGGTAGCAACCACCCCTGAGAACACTAAGCGGGTTGAATTTGCAGTCGTCTTTCATCTTAAGATATTCCTCTCGGTCATCTCTCTCTCTCCTTCCTCTGTGTCCCCTTCCTCCTTCTCAGGGCTGAGAAAGGGCAATGAAATCATGAGCTTAAATGGGGAAGCCGTGTCTGATCTTGACCTCAAGCAGATGGAGGCTCTGTTTTCTGAGAAGAGTGTCGGGCTCACTCTGATTGCCAGGCCACCGGACACAAAAGCGACTCTGTGTTCTTCCTGGTCAGACAGTGACCTATTCTCCAGGGAACAGAAGGGTCTGCTGCCCCCTCCTAACCAGTCCCAACTTCTGGAGGAATTCCTGGATCACTTTAAAAAGGATACCGCAAATGGTAAGGTTCTATTATTTCTCCCTTTCTTCACTGCTGGTATCACCAGATAATATTTTTAGGCTGTGTTTGCTTGCCTAAAAAAACTGAGATTATTTAGCTCTATTCAAAGACTATTTTCTCATTTCTTAGGGAGAGAATACAGATGCCAAGCAAATCGATTTGATACAGAATTCCATGCATTTTAGTAATTATAACTCTTTTAGTGAAAATAGAAAATAATTGTTTTCACACAGAGTAATATTCCTTAGAATTACAGTCTTAAAAAAAATCACCCATGATATTTAGTATTGTAATTACTTGGTTATTCAGAGAGACAAAAGCCAACATAAATGCCAAAGTTGATTTTTCTGTTTAGTTGAGTGTAAGGCAAAAGGATTTTGCAGTAATTTATTGGGTTTTAAGAACAGTTGATACAATTCAGTTCTTTACCTCTTTTGTTGAGTACTGCTTTTTCAATAAATGGCGAATTTTTCACATAGGTCATGAATTTTAAAATTTTGTAAAGGCCTGAAAATGAAAAATTGTATGCCAGTTTATTTTTTTAAAGGTGAGATTTCCATTTGAGGCAGTCATTTGACAGTTTGACTTTCTGAGTCTATTATTGGTGCACATTTCATATTTTTACAGTCTGGTAAATGAGAGACCCCAGCTCACACTGCAAACCCCTGGTTCCTTCTGTACCTGGGAGGGAGCCGGCCAAGCCCCCACAGGAGACTGAGCATGACCAGCACATGAAACAATTTTTATTCTTAATTACAATCATAACAGATTTCTAATGGAAATCTCTGCATGATCACCAAAAATGAATAAAAAAACACAAAAGTTGTTAAGATCAATTTAATTATAAAGCAGGTTTATTAGGTCATTTTGGTACTAAAATATCAGATGGCAAGATTTGTGATTCAATAAGGTATACACTGCCTTTTCCTCCTCTCTAGAGATTTCCGTCCAATTTAAAATGCCATTACATTGACTACTGGCATATAAAAGTCAGTGTCATAAAACCAAAAATATGATGAAACTAATTAATTACCTGGTTCTGTTAGGGCCGCGATTCAGTCACCCTGGGCTACTTTACAGGCCTGTGTGTTCCACATAAGACATGGTGTGTCCATTCGTTGGATTCATTATTCCTGAGGGATACATTCACTGCCTGTTATCTCTCTATGTATTTTATCATAATAAGAAATCACGGCAGAGTCTCTAACACTTTTGGTACTTGCAGGAATGAATTTCTACAGAAAGCAGCAAAAGAGGCCAAATTTGACTCCTTCCCACCCCCACCGCCCCCCCCCCCCCCCCCCCCCCATTAAAAAATCAAGAAAACCAGTTAATTTTGTTTTTTTTTACTTTTTTTTTTTTGGTGCAAGGATACAGCATAAGGGGAGGGCCTGGATATGTTAAGTGAGTGTTAAGTACCTGTCCTGGGGGCCCGTTGTTATAGGCTACAGCTTTATAACTAAGAACACCCGTGTCTGTGAGTGCAGGCGTCTTAACTTAGTTAGACTGTTGTTCCGTTGCTCAGTCATGTCTGACTCTTTGCAACCCCATGGACTGCAGCACGCCAGGCTTCACTGTCCTTCACCATCTCCCAGAGTTTGCTCAGACTCATGTCCATTGAGTCAATGATGCCATCCAACTGTCTCATCCTCTGTGACCCCCCTTCTCTTGCCTTCATCTTGCCCAGCATCAGGGTCTTCTCCAATGAGTCAGCTCTTCACTGGGTACCAAAGTACTGAAGCATCAGCGTCAGTCCTTCCAATGAATGTCCAGACTGTGGTAGTGCTTTTCCACTCCGGTCTTGCCACAGGTGCCCCACGGCTGCAGTGTATACCTCCTCTTATCCTTCCTTGGTCGGTTTATCACCACCCTGGTTTCCTGGTGAAGACTGTGCTCTGTGGGGCTGAGACCACTTCTCCCCAGGGATTCACTGTCTGTCCCCTCCACAGCTCCACAGTAATGTGCTTTTGTTGGAAACAAAACAGCCACGAGGGACTGCTTTCCCAAAGGCTTGGCAAATATGGAATTTATTTAGTCCCTCCCCCATCAATTTCTGATTTTTTTTTAATAGAGTTATAGTGGATTTACAATACTGTGTTGGTCTCAGGTGTACAGCGAAGTGACTCAGTTATATACATATATAGCTGCTTTTTCATGTTCTTTTCCTTTATGGTTTATCACAGGATGTTGACTATAGCTCCCTGAGCTGTTTGTTGGTTATTTATCCTGTGTATGGTAGTTGGGGCATCTGCTAATCCCAGACTCCCAATCCATCCCTCCTCTACCACCCTTCCCCCTTGGTTTATTATCTTTTTTGAAGTAGTTTTGTAGCCTGTGAAGGAAGTTTAACGCCTGTGAGTGAATATCTTCAAGGAGAGTCTGTCTGTTTTGAAGGTGGGAGGAGAAGAAATCAATAGAGGGGAGAGAGGAAAAAGAGGGAAGCTGTTAGCTGAGCGTGACATGAGAAGTCCGGTTTGTGTGAGGTGGGGGTGGTGGCGTAGGGGAGGTGGTGGTGGGGTGGGGTGAGTGACGAGGTGACCCGAGCTCAGGCTTGAGTTTGGGCCTGCCCTTTACCGGCTGTGTGACCTTGAGGGCAGCGCTCAGCCGGGGAGTGGGTGGACGTCTGGATGACACCCTAGCCTCCCTGTCCCCTGCCGAGACGGTTCTGGGGCGCGCCCCACAGTTCTTCCAAGGGCAAGGGAAGTTGGTTTCTCATTTCATGCCTTTCACACACTTTCTGCCCTCTGGTCTTGCCCGCCACTGTCCCTCGCTTGGGCTTCCTGGGATCACCTTCTAGATAAACTTCTGTACCCACAACTTGGCTTGGTCTCTGCATCTGGGGGAGCTCAAATGAGGACATTGAACCTGGGTGCCTCATCTAGAGGACGAGGCTTATCTTGTCTAGCGGCTGCTGGGAGCTTAAACCAGTCTGAGTCTCTGCACATCCAGCCCAGCTCCTTTGGGGCAGGAAGTCTGAACACGGGGGTCTCCCATCCCCCCCCCCCCCCCCCCCCCCCGTGAGCTTGCTGTCTCATTACAGGTTACCTTGACTTGCCTTGTTGATGAGTTAGGAAATAGTAGTCCCACTTTTTATGCTTGATTTTTAAAATTACACACATAAAGTAATTTAAATGATTCTGAAAAACAATTTTTCATACAGCTTTGGGTGTTACTGAAGAGTGGTCATTTCAGAGTCTGCCTTTCCCTAAATTTCGCTTGCTCCCAGCATTGCCAGAGGCAGCCTGGCACTCAAAGGAAACTGTTTTGTTTCCCCAAGAGACCAGTCTTTTGCTTGTTAACAAAAACAACACAGCAGGCTCTCGGGAAGGGAAGACCCAGAAGGGAAAACCTGCCTTTGTTTTTGTTAATGGAAACCGAAAGAACATCAGAAAGTGGAGGAAAAAGACTCCCTAAGCAACTGTTCTGGGCATATTTTAACTGTCTGGGCTAAATAGTCACTGAACCCTACTGGGTACTTGAAATACGGAGGCCCTGGGGTACGCTACATGAGTTCAGAACTTTCTGTCTACTTTTGGTGTGATTCAGATATCCAGAAATTTATTTTTCAGGAAATCTATTTACTAAATATAGCTTTAGTGTCTTGATCAGGTTTGAGCTGGGGAAAAAACAAACCACTTTTATATATACACACACACACACATATATATATGTGTACACACACACACACACATACATCTATATAGGCTTCCCAAGTGGCACTAGTTGTAAAGAATCTGCCTGGCAATGCAGGACACATACAAGATGTGGATTTGATCCCTGGGTTGGGAATATTTCCTTGGAGGAGGGCATGGCAACCCACTCCAGTATTCTTGCCTGGAGAATCCCATGGACAAAGGAGCCTGGCAGGCTACAGTCCATGGGGTTGCACAGAGTTGGACACTACTGAAATGACTTAGCATGCACGTATATATCTGTGTATCTGTATCTATGTCTACATATATGAGATTGTCCCATGGAACTTGGGGAATAATAGTTTCTGTTCAGGTTTTATGCTTTTCTGGAAAAGAAGCATCCTGGTGGCCTTTTTGAGACTCATGATGTGTATAGTGTTTCGAGAAGTGGTTATCAGACTTCACAGTGTTTAAGACTCACTTGAAGTTGTGGAAATTCAAATTTCTGGGTCCTGTGGCCAGAGAGCCCCCTTCAGGCAGTCTAGGGTAGTGCTCTCTTCATCGTGGACCAAGGCTTGGAGGAGGTGGTCCCAGCAGAACGACCCACCCTTTCCTGAACCTTTCTGTGCCCAGGTCTTGAGGATTAAATGAGATAAATGTATATAAAGTCCCCAGCAAATGACTGCACTTGTACCTGTGTGCTGGTATTTTCTCATTCAAGGATCCCATGCTCCCAGACCTGACCGGGTCCTCAGCGCACTCAGGAGGCAGCAAACTGGTTTGCTAGTTCCCCTTATTGGGTCTCAGCCCACCCTTGGGAGACAGTCCCATCAGCGGATTGATACACTGAGAAGTAGAGAACTTCTGTCAGTCACTGGCTTTGCTGTGACATTCCCATGATGCCGTGAAGAGTGGAACGGGCAGGGATACCCCAAGAAGTGTTGGGTACTCAGTACTAAATTCCTTTGTATCCTTAAGGTTGAATAACTGATTCCTGTCTGTGAGGGTTTGAATTTTTGTTCTAGTTATCCACAGTAGAGGGGGAGAGAGAGAGAGAAGAAATGTCTAGAGGCTGTGTGTGACTTGAGCAGTAATATCATCTGGAAGGACTTCTTACACAGAGAGTTGGTTTTACTGCTGGAATTCCCTGGAGAAGACAGTGTTATTTTTGATCCAACAAGGCCACCATTGAAGTCATCGGACGTGCCAGCACTGTTGATAATGGGTTCCTTTTATTGCTGTTTTTGATTTGTATTGAAAAGTCCCTTTGCCAGTGTATGCCATCTTTTGAAACATTTCAATAACTTTTAAGAGTGTCTCATTGGGCATAGACTTCCTGAACGAAGTCTTTATGTAAACATTGAACTTGATGTGGCATTCATGCATTCTCCATCTATAAACAGCTGTTCATACGGCCTCATTAGGGTTGGGGTATATTTAACAGGAGACAAAATAGAAAAGACCTATGTTCCTTCTTCCATGTAGATAATGTCAACCCAGCCAGTGCTTCTCACAGGACGATGAAGGTAATTGCAGCCTGAGGCTCTTTTTTTAATTCCCCACCCCTTTTTGAATCAGTCCTTCTTTAAATTGCTATATAAGGAGTGTAGACTGTCAAGCTACCAGAAGCCACTCAGATGCAAATTTGCTCTTTGGAATGAATTGCCCCTGGGAATGTATGTATCCGTAGTACAGCTTTCCCCCAGGGGAAGAATTATAGAGCCAGCTCTGATGTGGCAAACCCGCTTATTTCCTGTTTAGGAGAGTGAGGGCATTTTGGCTTCCATAGCCTGGTTTAGGATGACTAACATTGAGCTCAGAAAATGTCCTGTTTGTGTGCGAAAATACTATTACCAAGTCTGTCTGGCTGACACGCCAGATCTCCAGATGTCAAAACATACTCAAGTTTCTAAAGATGGTGGGTGCATGTAAAAAACTTTAAAAAAAATCCGAGTGGGAAATACTGATTTTACCAGGACACAGAGAACTTTGGTCATAGTTTCTTCCAATGGTGCTGAAGACAGTTTTCAGTTTCATCAGCGGAAGTGAGCAATGTGGCTTTCTATTAGCAGTGACTAGGGTCATTGGGTGCTCATCCCCTTGTAAAACCTAGTGTTGTTGGGGAATTTGTTTTCCTTTTCCCATATTCATTTATTCATTTCTTCACTTGTTTATTTAACAAATAAACAATAACTTTCTGCTAAACATTGCAGGTATATAACAATGAGTCAGACATTATTTTCTGCCCTCAAGGCGCTTATAGTTAAGTAGGAAAAGTAAAACATTTGTAGATAATAATTCACATTAAAAAAAAAAACTTTTCAATGAAGAGACTTAGAGGTCCAGTTCAGAGGTAGAATTCCCACTGATCTTCTGTTAATTCTGAGCAAAGGAGTCCAAAGAGAGATCTGTTAGGACTGGAGGAAGTTGAGCGTTTGGTCTGAGTACCAAACTCAGATGGGCCAGATGGGCATTTTGTGGACTGGGAAGTGTGTGGTGAGAGCTGAGCGGGCGTTCCATAGAGAGTGTGTGGTCTGGGACACGGGCCCAGAGCAGAGGCCACCTGGCTCTGTGTGAATGGGAAATAACACTGTAAAGTCTGTTGGGACCAGATTGTATAAAACCCGAATTCCTGGAATTTATAACAAATATATCATAGTAAGTAAGTGGAGAAAGGAGCAAGTATTGGCCTTACTTTTCCCTGCTTTACAGAAAATACAGAGCATTTGTCTGGTCACTTAAGGAGCACCAAAGTGCGGCTTGAAATCCTCCCAGGGTAGATGCTCTTACCTTCTGCATTTCGGCTTTATCATTTCACTCTTAGAGCTTCATTCCTTTGCCTCTCACAGTATTGTTTTTGATAATCAGAAGTCCCTTGTAAAATAAGACTCAAATAAGTGTTTTTTGGGGGAAAGAAGGAACAGGTGAATTACTGTTGGCACCTATAAAAACAAAGTGCTCCTCAGCACTGTAATGCCGCGTCCACTCATGGTGTGGCCCCTGCGGGTCCCCTTTAGAAGCTTGGCTAGCCTGACGTCAGGACAGCTGGTGGCGAGGAGGTGCTTATAGCTTGAGGATGAGCCAGTGTTGGCGCTGAGGGAGAAGCTGGTAAATTAAATTTGCCAGCATTTTGAGTAAAACCAGTCCCGTTTTCTCTCTCCTAACATGACATGCAAATTCATTTTTCAGGTTAAAATCTACAGAATTTCTCTAAAGAACAGGGCATGTACTTTCTGTTAGATGCGTCATTTTTAAAACAGCCATTTGAGTCTTTGGAATGACTGGATCAAATGCAGTCACCTGTGCATGTAGAGTGAGCCAGATCTCTGTGAGGCAGTAGTTCTGTGAAACTGTTAGCAATTATCGGAAAGAGGAAATGTTATATAGACGGTTACACACGAGGGGAAAAAAAGGTCTGACCCTTCCTGTGGATGTTACAAGTACTGATTACCAAATGATGCTAGTCTGCGTTTCCAGTTTTGTTCCCCTTCTTTGAGAATGAATTATGTTCCTGACTTAATTCTTCCCTATGAAGGAACTGGACTCAGGAAGAACCACGTATGGACATCTTGCTTTTAGCTCTCACTTCTAGCGACAGCTCTGTCATGGCTATATCTTTAATTTTTCAGATCTTTAACACATGGGCATGGTATGAAATTCCAGCAGGATAAAATGTTAAACTGTGGTAGGTAAGTCCCCCTGAGCTGACTAGAAATGGTAGTTAAGAGCAGCTAGCCAGACAGCCTGGGCTCAGGCCTTGGCCATTTATTAGCCATATGGATTTAGTTGTGCAAGTCACTTAGGCTGTCTGTGCTGAGTTTTTAACAACTGTAAAATAGTCTAGTTTATTTTTATGGGCTCGATGAACGAATAGCTGGAAACAACGCGGCTGTGCCTGGCCATGTCACGTAGACTGTGCCTACATAGTCGTGGCCGTGTAGATGTTAGTTAAACAAGTAAAAGAGAGAAATTTCTCCCACCCTGTCCTTGACCACCCAATTTCTCTCCCAAAGGTAATCACTGTCCCTTGTGTCTTTCTCATCTTGGCCTAGAGACTGTTAAATGTTGGGGGACATGGTGGGGTAATTTTCTCCTTGGTTTTTCCTGAATTATCCTCATACGTTTCTGGGATAGGCAGAATGAAGGCCCCCTTGGAATGTCTACCTCCTGGTCCTGTGACTATGGCAAAAGGAGCTTACCTGGCAAAAGGGACTTCAGAGGTGTGATTCAGTTAAGGGTCTGGAGATGGGATTATCTGGATGGGCCTGAAGTCATCACAGGGTCTTTGTAAGAGTGGGTGGAAAGTCAGAATCAGAGAAGATGTGAGGACATCAGCAGAGGTTGAAGTGATGCGAGCTTGGGAGCTGAGAAATTCAGGGAGGCTTCTGGAAGCTGGAAAAGGCCTGGAAACAGAGTCTCCCTTTAAATCTCCTGGTGGAACACAGCCCTGCTGTGACCAAGTTTAGTCTCTCACCTCCAGAAGAGTGAGATGATGCACTGTGTTTATATGCCAAGCATTGTGTTCGATGGCAGAGAGACAAAGACAAAAAACCACAGCCCCATGTGTGGGGTGGGGAGCTCCAGCCCTCGCGCTCGGCCTTGGGCGGGTTATTCTGACTCCTCCTCTTCTAACGCCTCTAAAAGTGAAGGGTTGGATGAGACAGGTTAGAATCTTTTCGTTTTCAAAATAGCAGTTATTTAATATGATTAAAGCACCAAGTTAAACAACTACAGGAATGTGCATTTATCACACAAGTTTCTGAAGCAAAAAAAGCAGAGTAATGGATCAAGCATTCCATTTGGTTTTGCAACAAATCTCATTAAATTACGTCTTTAAATAGAGTCAGGTCTCGACTGCTGGAGAGAAGGTGTTTGTTAAGGCTTCGTCATAATAGCAGGCTGTCTCAAATATAAAGATCACCAAGAACCTTAAGAGCACTGATTACCCCTCACATCACCCTAGGGAGCAGAGATGTGTTATTAGCGTTTACTTTCACAGCTGGGTAAGTCAAGGCACAGAGACACATGAAGTTGCTGGTAACTTGGGCAAGGTCATAGTCAGTGACCTTGGGAGAGAACTGTATCTTCTTGTGTTTTCCCTCCACGTAGGGGAACAGAATTTTAACCACTTTCCCCTCCTTTTAAATATTCCTCTATTAAAACACACATGAAAGTAAAACCTAATAATAGTGTGTCCTGCAGTAAAGCAAATTTAGATGTAACTGGATTGGTAATGGCCCTTGCCTCCTTATCTGGGTTCTTATCTGGGAGCTGGGGCTTGCAATTAGGAATTAACTGCCTTGTGATCATTTGGGGCTTGTTCAGTGCGAGGAAACCTCGATGGTTTAGTAATCATCTTACTAATCTTTATTCTTACGCTCTTCTTCCTTCCTTCCTATTTCTCCCTTTCCCTCTCCCTCTCTATAATTCACACTGATTTTCATTGACCTTGCAGCAATGCAGTCATATATTTCGTGTGACTTGGTTCTTTGAAATCCACTTATGGAGGAGTTTTCTTGTAACTAATTTCTCTCCTGTAAAATCTGCACTGACATTTTTACCTTTTAAAAAAGTTAAGTATAGTTCACATAATGTAAAAGTCACCTCTGAAAGTGTACAAATCAGTGGTTTTTAGTATATTGACAAAGTTCTGCAACTGCCACCACTATCTAATTCCAGAATATTTTCATCACCACAAAAAAAAAAAGGAAAAGCAACCCTCATGCCGCTCAGCAGTCTCCCCTCCCGTCTCCCCCCAGCCCCTGACAATTGCTCATCTGCTTTCTGCTGCCGTGGATTTGCCTGTCCTGCTGTTTCACAGAAATGAAATTGTACAATATGTAGCCTGTGGTGTCTGCCTTTGTTTAGCATGATGTGTTCTAGCTTTGTCCATGTTGTTGCATGAGTCTACTTTATTCATTCATCCTTTTTATGGCTGAATAATACTTTTTTAATCCTCTTTAATCCCACTGTACAGTAGCACTTCCTGGAGGGAGGTGGTCTTCAGGTTTCTTTTTTCTTATAGCACATCCCCCAGTAGAAACTTTTGAAGAAGTGGTTGTTAGGATTCTGCTTCAGGGTCTTTCAGTTTCTAAATTACCTATTTGTGGCTGCGCTGGGTCTTCACTGCTTCGCGTGGCCTTCTCTAGCCGCAGCAGGAGGGGGCTGCTCTCCAGGTGCTTGGGCTGCTCGCTGCGGCGGCTTCTCTGGTCGCGGAGCACAAGCTCTAGGGTGCTCGGGCTTCAGTCGTGGGGCACGTGGGCTTTGCTGCCCCATGGCATGTGGAATCTCCCCGGACTAGAGATCAGACCCGTGTTACCGCCTTGGCAGGTGACTTCTTAACCACCGGACCACCAGAGAAGTCCTCGGGGTCTTGAATAGAATTCCAGCTTGTCAGGGTCTTGAGCTTACATGCTTCTTTATCAAAGTTCTTTAAGTATCAGAAATGCAGTGGTATCTATTACATGGCCCTGAATATAACTGGGACACCCAGCTTTGCAGGGATCTGGTTCTGGTGGAACAAAAACTTTGGCTGAAGGTCCTGTTGCCGTAGACTTTGTACTTTCCATCAGGGACCCGGATAATGTGCCATGGAAGGTCCTCCCCCTCCAGCCATAGCCTGCTGGAGCACCAGAGCTTGGGTGCGCCTGCGTTCCTCCCCCCTCCTCTGGGAAGGCCTCCGCAGCCCCCCCAATGTACTGCGCATGGAGGTGGCCCGCTGCACATGCCTGTCTTGGGAACACCCACCACAGTCCTGTTCCGCTAAATGTCCTTTCAGATGCCGAGAATATTTATCGCAAGATAAGTGAATCAAATCATGGCAGCCTGCTATTAAGAAACATTTAGCACCAGTACTTACTTCTGTTTATCGCCAGAGACCTTGCATTGTCAAGAACGTCACCAATTGGAATGTGACCTGAGGTCAAGTGCGCTTGGAAGATTTATGAAATTGCATTTTTCTGGATGGCATTTCTGTTATGATAGAATTTCCTTCTCTGCAAGCTTAATGATGGTATTCAAACTGCTGCTTTGAATTTCCTTGACACAAGAATAATAACAATACCTTCTGAAAAGTAGATTAGTTTTTCTCTTTGTCAGAAGAACATAAAGTAATAGTGATCTGTTTGTTAATGGTGCAGGTTAGGACTTGACTAGCCTTTGAATGTAGTCAACAAATATAGCCATTTTTTCCCCTCACTGAATAGTCCTTCTGTTGTTTCATTTAAATGGTGTGATTTCATTGTCTTTCGCTGATCGATGATGATTACTATTTGCCCGGATGACAGTACACAGCCAATATCATTAATGAAAGATGTCGCAAACCATTGCATTTCTAAGAAAAAGCATGAGCAAAATGTAGGGAAATCTGGGTTAGTCAAAAATGATCAATGGTATACAAAGCTTGCCAATTGAAATAAAAAATTGAGAGATGGTAAGCTTTTTTGTGCAAATGAAGTCAATGCTCAATGTATACTGAAAACATTAGTTTAGAATTTTATGTAGCGGGTGAAGTTTGGAGAATTGAAAAAATATTGTAATTTTGAATTTACGAAACACTGTTTCCTTCTACTGGCAGCCTTCCTTTACCAAAATCTTTACCTTTTCTTAAAATGGCAGACACTCATGGTGTTTTAAACAACAAGATACATAAGATGAAGAAATTGGATACTACGATTCTTTTCAGATGTAAAATTCATTGATTCTTTATAAGCTGTTCATTTATGAAATTACAGAATATAAATTCTGAGAAACTGAATAAATTGAGTCAATTAAGAATATAATTTATACAAGCTGTATATCTGACAAGATCTAGCACACTGGTATGACTGTAGACCAAATTGTGTTATCTGAACATAACTACAGTTGGCCCCGTTTATTTCTAAGAACATATTTCTAAGTTCTGCATCTCGGATTTAATCAACCATGGATGAAAAATACTAGTCTGTGCTGTAAAGGACTTGAACATCCTTGAGTTTGATTTCCCTGAGGGTCCTAGAAGTGGCCCCCCTCTGATACTGAGGGATGAATGTAGAGATAAAACTGGTAAATGTCAAGGATGTACAACTTTGATGCCACAGGAGATTATGTGGTTGAAAACTTGATTAAACCATTTATTATTTACTTATAACTTCTTTGATATTATTTTTTAGATTTTTCTTTCTATCATCTTCATAGAAGGTTATCGTTCTTTAGTTTTCAACTCAGAGCCAGTCGAAGGGCTGATGATTAATCAAATAAAACATTTTTGATCCCAAGATGAAAATCCCAGTTAAATATTCTGCATCATTTATCAGTGTGCTGTCCTGTCAATTGCTTTAGTGACTGTATATCCTCTTTCTTAGGAAAGTGAGGAGCTAGCATTCCCTTTGCACTGGCTGCAGACTGTGCTTTTCAGTATAGGTCATGTTCTCTGATGTCACTGACCCTCCCAGAGGTGAAGCTGAAGTCCCGGCCATGGAAGGAGGCAGGGGCAGCTCTCAGCCCTCAAGGCACCGCCCATCAGTGACATTTTGCAAGCTTATGGGTCTGCTTTTGGTTTTCATATGAGCTGGGGGAAGGTGGTTTTTACTGCTTGGAGTCATGGTAGAGGATGTCCTGCCTGTTCCGATCAGTCCCTCCCCCTGCAAAGATGTGCTCCTGGACATTCACATGGTGAGAACCACAGGAACCAGGTCCATTTTACAAATGGACACAAATTATTTCTTCTCCACAGCTATAGGGTACTGTGGGTACTTTGAATTTTCTAGGAGTGCAACACCCCAGTACATCAAGGAAAGTTTGACCTTTGTTTTGTTCAGAACTTTGTCAAGAGTCTTTGCCCGCTTGGAAAAATCAGGTCCATGGGATTCTCCAGGCAGGAATACTGGAGCGATTTGCCATGCCCTCCTCCAGGGGATCTTCCCAACATCTCCTGCATTGACAAGTGGGTTCTTTACCACTAGCACCGCCTAGGAAGCCCAAGCTCCCACATGCCATGGGGCAACTAAACCCCCATGCCACAGCTAGAGGAATCTAGTTGGCAGTGCCCTACATTTAAATCTCCACCAAGACATGCCGCCATCCATCTTTGATGAAGTGGAGACGTGCCCTATGAATCTCTGTGGGCAGGCTTCTCGTAGCTTCATCACAGCTGCTAGAATGGTTGGGTCCAAGCATTTACATATTGAGACATGTATTTAAACAAAATTATGTTACTTTCCATCAGTTTTTTTCCCTTGTGGTGGTTTTTTTTTTTTTTTTTGACTACACTGGGTGGCATGGGGGCTTAGTTGCCCCATGGCATGTGAGACCTTGGGCTTCCCAGGTATTGCTAGTGGTAAAGAACCCACTTTCCAGTGCAGGAGACGAAAGAGACACAGGTTCCATCGCTGATTCAGGAAGATCCCCTGGAGGAGGACATGGCAACCCATTCTAGTACTCTTGCCTGGAGAATCCCATGGATAGAGGAGCCTGGTGGGCTGCAATCCATGGGGTCACAGAGAGCTGGATGAAACTAAAGTGACCGAGCATGCACACAACAAGTGGGATCTTAGTTCCCCAGGCAGGGATTGAACCTGCGTTGGAATGAAGATTCTTAACCGCTGGACCACCAGGGAAGTTCCTTTGTGGTTGCTGTTATTATTGGCCTTGCTGAGTAGCTTCTGGGATCTTAGTCCCTGATCAGGAATTGAACCCACCCCCTTGGGCAGTGAAAGCACAGAGTTCTAACCACTGAGCCTTATGTTACTGTTAAGACATGTATTATTTTTTTGTGAATTTAGGTGTGGGGGTAGCCTATGTTAGAGAATTTTATTTCAAGATAGTAAAAGTATGTATTATCAAAAGGGGGGCTTTGGGGCTTGAGAAATGAGAATCTGTGCATAATATACTTTCAAGCACAAAAAAACAGTTTCAAAATAATTCCCATTCTCATTGCTTATCCTTTCAGTCTCCTTCAAATCACTCCTCAGCCCACAAACCCAAGCAGAGCTTGCCCTGATGCTATGACTACCATCATTTCTTTCTTTCTTTTTTTTAAGACATTGTATTAAACAGGGGAAAACAAATGTTCTCCTCTCATGTGAGTTTATTTTTGGCCTTGGGATTGATATAATCGAGTTTTTAACTCGATTCCTCTTAGAGTTGCTGTTCCTGAGAATGCAGGAGGCCTGCTCAGACTTTCTGGATCTCTCTTTTCTGGGAACAAGCTGAGGCCTGGGCAGAGCACCTCGCCTACCCTCCTACAGCTGAGAGCCACCTGGTGTCTCTGGGCTCTGCTGACAGCCACCTGGGTGGGTGTCAGAGACTGGGAGGGACTTGTTGCCTGGTTGGGTAAGGAGGAGGCAGCTGATGGGGAGGCATTAGTCATATGAGCTGACATCCTCGTTGCCAGCTGAGCAGAGTGAAGGTTCCTGGAGGCAAGCAGCAGGAGAGATTGGCAGGGACCCCCCCAGGATTCCCAAGCCCTCATCCTGTCCCCTGGTGCTACCTGTTCCCTGAGAGTCCCCTTTGTGTACATCAGCGCTAGTACCCTCATAGCCTGTTGCTTCTAACGGGCCCAGGGCAAATGAATGGCCGAGCCCACACTCCTGCAGATTAACGGTGTTCAACTGGATTTGGAAGTGACCGAAGTGTAACTTGGAATTCACATTACAAGCTGAGTGCGCGAAGTGACCTTAACTTTAACGTTTATCCCGACGTCTCTGTTTTTTTAATTAATTTATGTATTTGGCTGTGCTGGGTCTTCATTGCTGCACAGTCTTTGCTCTAGCTGCAGTGAGTGGGGGCTACTTTCTAGTTGCGGTGCATGAGCTGCTCATGGCCGTGTCCTCTCTCGTTGCGGACCACAGGCTCGGGAGCGTTCGGCTGCAGCACTTGGAGCGCGTGGACTCCGTAGCTGCGGTTCCCGGACTCGAGCAAAGGCTCGGTAGCTGTGGCGCACAAGCTTAGTTGCTCTACAGCATTTGGGCTCTTCCTGGGCCAGGGACCAAACCTCTGTTTCCTGCATTGGCAGCTGGACTTTTCACCATTGAGCCACCAGGGAAGCCTGAACATTTCTGATTTTAATTTGATACCCAGGATGTTACTTGAACATAGGTTTTTGCCCTTTATTCTAAAGAGTTTGGGGTTGCTAGTTACTACTTGTGGGGTCTGTACTGATGCTCAGAACAGGAAGACCCTGAGTTTCTAGGGGTCTCACACCTGATGGCCTGTGTTTCCCTCAGTCCCCCACAGACATGGTAGAGTGTGCAAGAAAGCAGGGGACAATCCACTCCCAGTATAGCTTGCCCAGGATGTTGTTACTCTCCAAAAACGTTTGTTTTTAAAGGGGAACGATGTCTGAGGCTGGTCTCGTGTGCCACACTTGACATAGGCCCTGGTGCCCCGCGAGTGCGCAGTGCCCAGTGCCCATCTGACCAGGGGATCAGTAAATGGAATTTGTGGTCCACACGAAGGAATGGAGCCTACGATTTCAGACAGCTCTGCTCACCGCTGAGCAGAAGCTCATGTCAGCCAATTAGATGTTGTTGTTTAGTTGCTAAGTCATGTCTGACTCTTTGTGACCCCATAGACTGCAGCATGCCAAGCTTCTCTGTCCTTCACTATCTCCTGGACCGGAGTTTGCACAAACTCATGTCCATTCAGCCAGTCATGCCATCCAACCCATCTCATCCTCCCTTGTCCCCTTCTCCTCCTGACCTCAGTCTTGCCCAGCATCAGGGTCTTTTCCAATGGATCGGTTCCTTCTCATCAGGTGGCCAAAATATTGGAGCTTCAGCATCAGTCCTTCCAGTGAATAAGCAGGGTCGATTTCCTCTAGGATTGACTGGTTTGATCTCCTTGCTGTCCAAGGGACTCTCAAGAGGCTTCTCCAGCATCACATGTTAGATATTTCAAATTGCTAGACCTCACCCCAAATTGTTAATTTCCACAGGGAATAAGGTGAGAAAAACAAAAGAGAGTATTTACTGGTTATAAATAAATGTCTTGACTCAAATTTGCAACTTGGTTATTTTTTATTATTTACAACCCCATTGGCTCAGGACTCTTCTGCAGTGTGTCTGAACATCTGTTCTGCGGCGGCAGAGCCTGGGGTAGGCGGGAAGCACATGCCTGGGGATCTGTGATAGGGATCCAGTGGCCCAACATGTGTCAAGGGGGCAAGACCGCACGGAGGCTCTCCCAAGGTGGGGAGCCCATTTTTGGCTGGGAGGGGAGGGATATATTTACTCACTTTAGCAGCTGGTGCTCAGGCCGTGGGCAGAGTGTAAGTGGGTCTATACATAGGCATTTGGCACCCAGGACAGGATGTCAGCACGGCACCTGTTTAAAACCACTTTGTAATAAGCGTTTGAATTGTACCGACCTACACTTCTTTTCAGCCAGTCTCCTCTTCTTCCAGAACCTACTTTGTTCTCATTTCTCTTGTAGTCAGAACACCAAGCGCATGCTACTTTTTTTTATAGATAGGGACACCCGTTCAGTTGAAATCTGAGGCTCCTGGACCCAGATCCAAGGTCAAGGACACTGTCAAGCTGGGCTTCCTCGTGCTTTGTCACCGCCAGGACAGAGCTGGCATGTTGTTGGGGGGCTGGAGAAGGAGTCACCCCAGAGATTCTGTGGATCCAGATACTAGTCACCCTCTTGCAATTTGGGCAGCGGAACAGCTCCGAGACTTCCTGTCTTGGCAGAGCTGTGTCCTCCTCTTGCATCCCAGAGTCCAGCCTTGGTGGGAATGGGATCCTGTAACACTTCCTGTCCAGGTCCTGCTTCAGAAAGGATGCCAGCTGCACCCAGGGGCTCCATGCAATTAAACAGCACCTCTCTGATTCATGGCAAAGCCTTTCATCCTGGGATGGGCAAGGTTTGGAGAGGAAGGGCATGGAATATGTTCTATTAGCAGGTAAACCCTTTGCCTTTGTAAGAGATAAAAGGTGCTTCTGGGAGTTTCCAGCATCTAAGTTCCAAAGTTTTGTGAATATGCTGAAGAGATGACTCAGAACTCAAACTTGGCACCCGCTTTTGACATCAGCCGTGTTATTTTCTCCAGCATCCATCTGGTGCCTCCGGGCTCCAAGGCTCCTTGTGGCTATGATGTCTCTGAGTCTTCAGGGGACTTGAGGTCACCTTCATCTTTGTGTCCCCAGAACTTAGTGCATACTTGACACAGAGTAGGTGTGGTAGAAATCGTCATCACGGATAAATGCATTTATTGCGTGTCCTGTATTTAAATGCAACTCTTTGGAAATATTGGAGCTTTTTTATTTTTAAGATAAAGGGAGAAATAAAGCAAATCTGACTGTTGCCTAGGTAATGTACTTGTCTATCACATGGCATCTGTGACATTGCTCTTGACTCCCTTGTACTTCTCTGTGACTTCTCTCTAAAGAAAGAGCTCTCCTCCCCTGTGCACAGTGCCTTGGCGGTTCCAGGGTCCTCTCCCTGGTCCTGTCCTTGTCCAACTCTGCACCTTCTCCCCGAGGAGCACCCCCCATCCCTGTGGTTTCATGGCCAAGGGCATGATGATGGCTCTAAAACCACATTACTGGGCAGACCTTTCTTGCACTACTGGACACCTGGGTGTGTTGCATTGGATGGTCCACGTGCATCTCAGACTCAGCTCTGGCAAGGCCAATCCTGGGTTGCCCACTCCTGTCCCATCCTGTGCCCATCCACCCTGTCACCTGAGACATGAAAGCCCATGCTCTGCCTTCATGCCTGCCTTGTCTACATCTCCTTACATGAAATAGGTGGCGAAGAGGAGACCAGTGGAACTGACCTGTGCAGACTCTGTGTGTTCACTGGACTTCCCTGTGTTCACGCTATTTTGAATTCATTTGGATCCTCCCTCCTCGTTCCCTCACTGTTGCTGTGACTTTGGCCTGTTTTTCTGCCCAAGTCCTGTCCTCCATCAATTCCTCCACTCTTGGGTTTCCTTCCCCTTCCCCACCCCAGCTCTCCCCCGCTTAACTTTGCTGAAGTGTGTGCTTTGCTCTGAAGGCTGTTAGGGCCCCAGGGAGAGTTAACTTCCTCCCAGAGTGGCCCTCCTCAGCCCTGTGTGGCTTCTTCTCACGTCATCTCTGTTAATTTGCTGTGCTTGTGTTTCTGCCTCCCCACTCCCTCACCAGAAACACATCTGAGAGCACGGACTGCGTGTCATCATCTTTGTATCCCTAGCACCTTGCACAGTGCCTGGAAAAGAGCCCGTTCTCAAAAAGTGCGTGTTGAATGCATGGATGGAGAGGTGTGTTTGTGCTGAATACAGTAGGACTGTGGCCTGTTTTCTATTGGCTGGTCTTCCTTACACAGAGGTGCATGTAGAGGCCTCAGTGATGAAGGAACAGTGGTGTTTCACTTTTGGTCTAGAGTCTGACCTTGCTTCTCATGTGGTCAGCCTGTTGCAAGTGGACTGTTCTCTTGTGTGGTGTTAGGAGCCTGGAGAGGTGAGTTCCATATCCCCATCTGTCGTTGCTCCCTGAAATTTGCCCTAGGACGGTTCATACTTTTATGATCAGCACTGTCTTATGGGGCTAACTTACTCTACAGCCAACAGCAATAAATTGTGGCTTAGACAATGTGGTCCTTTTCTGGATGGAGTCAGGGTGTTGGAAATAGAAATAAGAGAGAGCTCTAGAATTCTGTAGACCATTAAGACATTTTCTTTAGGTCTCCTCTTGTGTAGTGATTGGTAATATCAGCCTGGATCATGGACCAGCATTTCTGTCCATGAGGTTCATCAACCTGCTAGGGCTCCCATAGCTTCTAAAGGTCTTCTGGAGACCACTGTCCTCCCCCCCTCACCGACCCCCCGCATGCTGGATGGTTTGCCAGTTTCTGTTCCTGTCTTTTCTGCCTAGATCAGCTCAGACAGGTATGCATTTGATGACTTGTTATAGTTGACTGGAATCAGAAACCATCTGGTTTGGCCTATTTGAGGGGAAAGTTCACCAAATACAAAAATTAGAATGAAAACCTGTGTGTGGTTTTAATAGAAGCTGGTCATTTCATCTTTCTTGAATTTGAGAACCCCTGGAAAGAACTGTTGAAAATGGCATACATGTACAAGTGCAGATTGGAAAACCACATGCTCTATTTAACCTTTTATATTATTTCTTAACCCAACCTTTTATATTATTTCTTAACCCTAACTCTGGAAGTTAACAAGGTTTCCTGTTCCTCTTGGGACTTTTATTTTACATTGCAATTGTGGTTGATGCCAGAAAAAGAACAGTTATGCTTGCAAATGAGCAAGCTCTGGGTTGTAATAAGAATCTATGGTGCTATATCCCTGGTTTGCCCGGTGATCCTTTACCATCATTTAGCCAAAAATAAAGAAAGGGAAGTGACCAACACTTTATATAAAGTACTTAGTGAAGTTTGCACAACAATTGAGTTTGACAAAATCAGCCAGGCATTTAAGTTATTGTTTTGATTGGTCATTGGCCTTCTTTGGCCCAACAGTCGGATGTTGCTGCCTCCATTAGCCAGGGCCCAGGTCTATTTCAGAAGCCCAAATGTGCGTGTGCTAACTACTGTATCACTGAGTAGTTAGGCATGGTGTCCTGCCTTCTAGGTTTCAATTTTTTCCTTTGCTCTCTTTCTCTACCTGAACCTTTAAGCTAGTCAACTACTCTTCTGTGCAGATGGCCAAACAAGCCTATGTTTTTGTCACTTTTCATGCAGATTTCAGCAACGTCCCTGATGTCACAACTGGCCTGAAAAGGAGTCAGACCCATGGCACACTGGATCAGGTTTCCCACAGGGAGAAGAAGGAGCAGACATCCAGGGTAAGACTCTGTCCCAAACCTCAAATAAGGACATAGGAGGCAAGTGTTAATTCCTGCCTGCACCTG
Source organism: Antilocapra americana (assembly GCA_007570785.1). Classification (NCBI taxonomy): domain Eukaryota; kingdom Metazoa; phylum Chordata; class Mammalia; order Artiodactyla; family Antilocapridae; genus Antilocapra; species Antilocapra americana. The sequence continues at coordinate 4,113,570 of ML663573.1, forward strand.
AGGTGGGAGAAAAAGAGGGAGTTATCCTGCCCCTAGGTCCAATGGCCAACACATTTTTTTTTTTTTTTTTAAGAAAATAGTTTCCTTCTTTATTGAAAGTGAAGTTCTAGTAGGAACCCTTGACTCTGGCCCGACTGCCTTTATCACCTCCGACATGCCACTGAAGAGCAGGGCAAATGTGGCCATTCATGCATTCGAGTGGTTTGACAAGGAGAGAATCTGTTCAGGAATTCTGAAGGTCACATAAAATTACTAAAATTTTCCTTTACTGCTTTTATTTTGCTGAAGATTACTTTAAGGATGTTGTCTTTTTTTGTGATAAAATATACAAAACGTACAGTTTCCCGTCGTAGCCATTTTTAAGTGTGTGTCGGTGGCATTAAGTGCGTTCACAGGGTTGTGTAAGCCAGCGCCATTTCCAGATGTTTTTCATCCTGCCAGACAGAAACTCTGTGCCTGTTAGACAGTACCTGCCGATCCCGCCTGCCGGTCCCATGGTAACCCTGTACCTGTTAAGACAGTACCTGTCGATCCCACCCACCGGTCCCATGGTAACCCCTATGATACTTTCTCATTTGCCTGTTCTGGTTACCACATAGAGTGTTCAGTTCAGTTGCTCAGTGCTGTCTGACTCTTTGCGACCCCATGAACCGCAGCATGCCAGGCCTCCCTGTCCATCACCAACTCCCAGAGTATACCCAAACCCATGTCCATCAGTGATGCCATCCAGCCATCTCATCCTCTGTCGTCCCCTTCTATTCCTGCCCTCAATCTTTCCCAGCATCCGGGTCTTTTCCAATGAGTCAGCTCTTTGCATCAGGTGGCCAAAGTATTGGAGTTTCAGCTTCAACATCAGTCCTTCCAATGAACACCAAGACTGATCTCCATTAGGATGGACTGGTTGGATCTCCTTGCAGTCCAAGAGTCTTCTCCAACACCATAGTTCAAAAGCATCAATTCTTTGGTGCTCAGACTTCTTCACTGTCCAACTCTCACATCCATACATGACCACTGGAAAAATGATAGTTTTGACTAGATGGACCTTTGTTGACAAAGTAATGTCTCTGCTTTTTAATATGCTGTCTAGGTTGGTCATAATTTGCCTTCCAAGGAGTAAGCGTCTTTTAATTTCATGGCTGCAATCACTATCTGCAGTGATTTTGGAGCCCAGAAAAATAAAGTCAGCCACTGTTTCCACTGTTTCCCCATCTATTTGCCATGAAGTGATGGGACCGGATGCCATGATCTTCGTTTTCTGAATGTTGAGCTTTAAGCCAGCTTTTTCACTCTCGTCTTTCACTTTCATCAAGAGGCTTTTTAGTTCTTCTTCACTTTCTGCCATAAGGGTGGTGTCATCTGTTTAGAAGTGTGGTCGTATAAGATTTATCCTTTTGTTTCTGCGTAATGTTTTTGGGCTGTATCGGAAGGTTGCTCTTTTTATGGCTGATTGATATTCCATTGTACGTATATACTATGTTTTGTTTACCCGCTCATCTTCTGATGGGCGCTTGGGTTGTTTCCACCGTCAGGCTGTTGTGAGTGATGCTGCAGTGACCGCCATACAAATATCTGTTTCAAAGCTTGTTTTCACTTCTTTTGGGTATGCCACCCTCAGTGGAATTGCTGGGTCATGTGGTAATTCTGTGTTCAGCTTTCTACGGAACAGTCCGACTGCCGTGTCCAGACGGCTCTGCACCCGTTTCCCATTCCCACCAGCGATGTACGACGGCTCCGATTTCTCCACGTCCTCACCAATGCTTGTCATAGTCCATTCCTTTCCTGCATTTTTAACTCTTCTTAGTCAGCTATCCTTTCAGGAATGGTCCGTCTGACATGGTAAGTACAGAGGGCGGTTTTAATTGACTTTGAGATTGTTCATGTTTTCTCTCTGTTGCTTTTGTCTTAAATACAAAGCAAGAGTAGAGGAAATATATAAACTATCACCGGCATTTGAATAAAATTCACAGCCTGGCCACACCCCAGTCAGGTTTAAACTAATGCTGCCAGGAGCTGGTTCCTTGGTCATGGCCAGTGGCACAGCCTTGGGTGACTGGTGGCCTTCAGTGTGGGGCGGGGGGGGGTTAGAGCTTGCCAGCTTCGGGGCCGATTCTAGTGGCTGCTGGCACCTGGTCCTTACCTCTCTTCCGTTTTTCTTTCTCACCCCCTGAATTCCTGTTTCCTATCCACTTCCTCCAAAATCTCCCTTCTCTTTCTTCCCAATTCCTTATGCAAACCAATCACTCAACTGCTTTCACTGGTCTGGTTATACCCAGGAGGCAATTTCTTTTACTAAACTGAAGTCATATGGATTTTTAGTCTTTCTGCTCTGTTCCAACTCCGGTTGGTTATTTACTTTTTTGGGAACGCAGTGTTATAGCTCAAATCCATCGTGTGTGTGGTGTGTGTATGAAGCAGTGGATCCTAGGGTATCAGATGGATGTATTTGGACTCCATTGTCTTAAATTTAAATAAAAACTAATTTATATTTGGTCGTGCTGTGTCTTGGTTGCTGCACGTGGGCTTTCTCTAGTTGTGGCAAGTGGGGGCTACTCTTTATTGTGGTGTGCGGGCTCCTCATTGCAGTGGCTTCTCTTTGTGGAGCTGGGGCTCTAGGCACAGGGGCTCAGTTTTTCTATGGCATGTAGAATCTTCTCAGACCAGGGATCGAACCTGTGTCCCCTGCGTTGGCAGACAGATTCTCATCCATTATACCTCTAGGGAAGTCTCTCTTGAATTTTTTAAACAAGGCAAATGCTAAGGAAACCCTCAAGAAGCTAGGCTCTCTAAGATCTTGTGCCTGGCGGCACGGGCACAGGGTGGCAGCTTGGGGGTGGGGGAGGGTCATTGATGCCATTAGGGATAATGGTTTCCTCTTTGCTATCATCTGTTTGAGTTCCATGTTAAAGTTCTTAGAAGGAAATTCTTTTCCAAGTTCTGTGTTAAGATTCAGTCAAATAAATCTGCAGAAAGTTACCATGTTGAAGCTATTTCCATTTCTATTACTTAACAGTACTTATCATAAGCAAGCAAAGGTTTATAAAATGAACATTGGGGCATCAGTTAGAAATGTAGAAGAGGAATGACAGATGCAGTTGAGCCTGAATTTGGAGCCCTCTGGGCTCATTTTCATTGCTAAAATGATTAAAGGATGAAGCAAAGGAATGCCAAGAAATACAGAAGAAAGAAATATTTAAAAAGAATATTAGCATGGTAAGCCCTTGCTGTCAAATTCCTCTCAAGTCTAGAGCAGTTATCATCTTGTCTTTTTCAAATCTGAAGATATCTACCAATAACATTCTAGCAAATGCATTGCAGCTACTGAGTTTACATATTCTTTGTTCTTTGGCAAAGAAGAATCTGTGATCATCAGAAGTGATCACTGTGATGGATCGTAGTGAAAAGGAAGTTTTGAACTGAAGAATTAAAACATAAAATTTCTGTTCTTATTTTTAGCCACCTAGAAAACAGTGGGTTACATCTAAAAGCAATGCCTGTCTGCTTTTCAAATGGTGATCTGGGAGTTTGATGATGCGTGTCCAGTGTGTGATGGCCTTGGATCTTTCAGGACGGCCCTGGCAATGTCCCCTGCTGCCCACAGGAGGTGGTCACTCCTCAGAAGGGAGACCTCCTTGTTTCCTGGGCTTCCCAAGCTGGCCCATCAGCCCTCTCGGGGGTCATTAACTTCTGTTCAGATAAGAACCTGGTTGAACCTGGGCTGTTTGGGGTATTTTACTCACCATATACTAGATTTGAGAATAAGGAATAATTTCCCTTGAAAATCAAACGCAGCCTGGCTTGATGAAGCACAGCTGTAAGTAGGGCTTTTGACAGCCCCGCAATTTCTGCAAATGGGTTATAATCGATTGCCTTCTTTCTCCTCAAGGGTGCCTATTACTGTCACGGCTCTTTGTGCGCCCCTGTCACCCTCCCCTGTGTGGGAGCCTTCCCCCGCCCGCCCCCGCCCCAGTATTGTTAGCAATTAGCTCGCACTGTTATAACAGTTTGGAGTTTGAAAGGAATAAATAGTTTCTTTGAGGGTGAGGGGGGTTGAAGGAGTCTCTAGCTTGTTCTGGGAACTTGAGGTGTGTAAGGCGGCCCCCACAGAAGGGCTGCTGGTTTGCTGCCTCTGAGCTGGCTGGGAAGACGTGGCACTGGTGGTTGGTGGTTCTACCGTCTCCTTATGTGTCCTGACCTGGCACCTTTCCCGAGCCAGCAGGCTCAGGGCATGAGGTGGAAATCCACAGCCACCCCCATTCCCCGGGCCGCCTTGGAGGGAGAGCTCGGTGATGCTAGGACGCCCTTGTGAATGTGACTTGAACGAGCAGTTTGGGATTTTTCGCCCCCTCTGCCTGGGGATGAGAGTGAGAGAGAACGCGTGTCATACTCATTTTCCAGCAGCCGACTGTAGATGGAATCGTTGCTCCCAGAGGGAGCCGATTTCTCTGAACTTGTCCTGTCTATGTACAGCACGTAAGTAAACCGAGGGATCTGATTCTCAGGGATGTGGATTCCGGATCCAAACGCAGGCGTGCATGTGTGGTTTTCTTTTCTCTGTCTTGAAAGTTGATTTTTACTCTGAAATGTTTCGAGGCTGTTAGGCAGAGATGATAAGCCTTTCTTTCCAGAAGGGATCCTGGCAGTAATCTTCAAGCACTCTTTATAGCTCCGGATAAGAGAATTCTCAGATAGTCGTTATTTGGTGGCATTGTCAATTTGTCCTCTCTCTTTCCAGGGTTGCATAGGTCTCTAAATGGATGTCTGAAGTAATAGCCCTGTCTTTTTGAAATATAAAGATATCAGAAAGTTCTAGGGAAATTTCGAATATTTGCTCTGTAAAAGATGTGTGAAAAGAGAGAAGGATGATTCGAAGACAGTAAATAATTTTAGGCTTTGTCAAATTTTCTTGAAGCATTGTGCTTACTTGTATTGGGCTTAATGCTGTGAAAGAAAATCCACAAAGGTGAAACCTGTTTTCTACAAGGTAAGCAGCGTTTTTACTTTCGCTGTTCATGATTAAGTAATTTTTTTCAGCTTTTTAGAAGAATTTTATGTAATCACCTAGAGTAGCTTTGGCAGCGATTATTTTTGCAATTGGTGGGCGTTGTTGTGGTAGAACAGCGAGCTTTGAGAATCTGGAGACACAGAACCTTGACAACTGTGTGTTGTACTCTTTGCAATTAAATTGCTTTAGTTTATATTGTGTCCTGTTTAGTTTTTCAGGGTAGAAAAAGGACCATGCACTGATGATTAGGTTTTAGTACCCAGCATGATCTTAACTTGCATTTAGTATTTAATGCCTGCTCACCCATTTAGCTTAACCTTTTGAGTTTCTCACATGATTTGCTTTTAAGAGCTTGCATCTCTAAGAAGCTGAAGGAAAAGGATTCGTGGGTCACATGATTTGTTTTCCAGCATTTTTAATTATACGTCTTTCTTACCTTTCTCTGAGTATCCTGTGTTATTTCAGGCTCTCCTGGTTGTAAGATGCTTTGGTTAAAAAGTCAAGCGCAAATAGAACTTATTTGTAAATAATCTTTCCACATGGCTGCAATTCAGTAGATTAATATAATTGTGATCCTTTTTCAGAAACTAAACACACTGATGTCTAAATGCACACGCCATCTGATATAATTCCTGGAGGATGAACAGAAAGGTAGCATCTTTGAAGCAAACTGGTCCCTGAGAAATGACTTGGGGTCTAATCAGAGACAGTTATCTTTCATAGAGATTCAGTTCCAGGTAGCCAGGCAGTGGTACAGTGGAAAGAACTCTCCTGGTAGGAACCTGGAATCTGTGTCCTGAGCCATTAAGCTTTACCACTGTGTACCCTAGGGCAAGGTACCCAGCCTTTCTAATAAGCCTGGGTGTCTTCATCTGTAAGGAAAAATAACATTAGTCCCAAACCTGTGTTTTGGAAAGGATCATAGATGACTAGAAGCCCGTACATGAGGAATTATTAGGCGAGCAGTCCCCCTCCCTGGCTGGTTCATATATTTGCATGTTTTGAATGCTTTCCCACTCTACTCATGTACTACTAATGCAAGACTTAGTCACTGGGCTGCCCCTTGAGTCTTCTTGAAGTTAGTGTCTGTGGTCAAAGCCTGCTGAGTTGTCCCATGAGATAAAAAAGAATGGGAAACCAAGGGCCTTGGCCATTGAGTCCTCTTAGCTCTTTGTCACTTGCATGGAGACAGAACCTGCCCATCTTTAGCTTAATTTTCTTAGGTAGAGTGTTTTGAACTGATGACCTTTTCTAAAGGGTTGTTCAAATGACTGAATAAAAATGGTGAATGTTAGGTTTGCCTTTATCCTTAGCAGGAGTGAGCTGTGAGTGTGAGGTGCTTAGGGGGTCTCGCAGAATGTTTGCACTTTGCAAGAGAAGCATTGCTTCAGGGCAGAGGGAGGTGCCGAGGACACAGAGGACGCAGGCTGAGAAGGATCAAAGTTGAGCTGAGTTTCCCATCAGCCCTCAAGCACATCATTCTGCATTGATAGCACCTGCTTCCTTTCAGCAGGCACTTGGTGGCAAGTTGGTGAACTTGTTTGAAGTGACTGGGATTCATTTCCATTGGCTTCTGCAGGGCTGTTTGATCTCTTTGTAGTTCGTTGGATTTTTTTTTTTTTTTTTGGAATTTCCCATTTTCCTAGCTTCAGGATATTAGCCCCCCACTCTTCTTGGTCCGTCCTTGATCATTTGGGCTGATACGCCCAGGAGATGCCGAGTCTCTGCTGGGAGTGGCCGGAAGGGACATTGCTGACCCCTTTGTGGCTGCGGATCATTCACACCCTCTGTCCTGCTGGGCTCGATGCCACCCACAGTGTCAAAGCAGAGAAGGCAAGGAAGAAAGGAAACCAGATCTCAGTGCCTGGGCCATGCCCAGTGATGATGCCCATGAGCCGGGCAGCGTCGTGCCCAGAGTGGGCTGCTGCCTGGCCCAGTCTGGGACAGGAGGGCGTGTCTGGCGGGCGAAGAGATCTCAGTGGTGGTGGCCTCTCCCTTCCCATCCCTGCAGCCGTGGGCTGAGGTCCTCAAGGTGTCCACGTCAGGAACACTTCACTGGACAGAGCCCTTTGGCCAGGGGCAGTCACTGCTGGCTGTGCTGTGGGCCACCTAGAACCAGAGACTATTTCCAGCTGGGGGATGCCCAGCAAGTGCCCGGCGGCCCAAATGCCCCTGCTGGGAGCCTGGGCCGGGATGGGGGGCCCACTGGATGCTGTGAGCTGGCTGAGGGGTACTTCGTGAGCTTGGGACCCTGTGCTCACAAGGGAGGAGAGGCGCCACGTGCAGGCCGCAGGGCATGTGGGGCCCCCGAAGATGGGGGTCTCAGCTCGGGGAGGCCTGGGGCCACCCCTGCTCTCCTGGTTCCGTCTGTAAGGTGGGGGCCCTGATCCCAGTGGAGCTGCAGGTACAGGGCCCCCTAGCCACGCCCCCCGTGCCCTGGCGCTGTTGGGGGTGTTCCTGTGAGCACTCTGTGTCCCTCTGGGCCTCCCTTCGCTCCTCTGCTGTCCCCCAGCCTCCCTTCCTCCCGCCTCTGTCCCCGGCTTTCTCCCTCCCCTCCAGGCTCTCCCATTTCATCCTGGGTTTTTTTTTTTTTTTTCTGGAAAGAAGGAAAAGGTGTCACGGTGAGGCATCTGCAGAGTCACACAAGGAAGAGGAGGGGAAGGGGCTGGGGTGGCGGTGGCTGAGTCACCCGCGGGCGGGCGGGCTGTGCCGTTGGGCCTGCCAGGTGGATGTGGCTCTGGATCCACGGGCTGATGGGGTGATGACACACCCAGCCTCACACTGCAGGGCGATGACTCACAGGAGAGCGACTTGAAGACGCGCCATGGCCCAGCCTCCCGGGGTTGACCCTGACGACAGAGGCCGCAGGGATGGGCAGCCTGATCTTAGGCTGATGACCGACCGGCCGCCCTGGATTCTGGTCCAGGCACCTCCTTCCTTCTTCTCCTCTTTGGAACAGCAGGGCTGTGATGTTGCTTCCATCCTCTTCACGGTGAGATTGCAGAGGGCTGTGTTGGTCCTTCCGAGGCAGACAGCGTAGCCCGCTGGCCACCCCCACCTCGGGGGTGGACAGGGCCCTCGGCCCACTCCTCAAGGTCTCTGCTTTGATCCTGGCACCTGGCCGAGTCCAGGAGGGCTGCGGCAAGTTCCCTGTGTTCGCGCTGGTTGAGGAAGGGCCATGCACTTTAGGATACGGTCAGGGGAGAAGTTATAGCGATTATAGCCTCCCTCCAGCTCCCAGCCTCGTCCTCTTTGGCATTTAGCTACTTTTCTCCATCTTTACTTTCTTTCTTGGCCTCCCAGATTAGACAAGGAGTTACGGAGACTTGAGTATAGCTTTGCTGTTTGGAGAGAAGAAGGGAGGGAGTCTGAATTTCTCAGGCCAACCCCTAACCTCCATAAACACTGCTGGTAGGCTCTTGTGTATTCTCAGCGAAGCCTCCTGGACGTGGGGTGGTCTCACACTGAAGTCCTTTTGTCCTCGGACCAGTCACCTCATGTCTGCGTCTGTGTCGCTGAGGGGTGGCGAGTCTGTCCGTCTTGGCAGCCCATCCTGGCTCCAGGCTCTGTAGTCCCTGACACCCACCCCGGTCTTGCTGTCCAAACATGTGGTCTAAAGCAGTCTTTTGCTTGACAGCCTTTTCTCCTCGTGAAGACAGAAAGTTGCTTAAAAGAAAAATAAGTTTTAGAAGAACCCACTTAGACTGAATATTGGGGACTTAAGGTCTTGCACAGGTACTGATGCTATTTAAGGTAATGGTAAGTGAAGGTGGGGGAGTGAATGGTCAGAGACTTTATTCCCGTATCTGCTCTAGGCTTTCCCTTTCTTACTTTGTTTAGGAGATTATTTAGAGCAGACCATTGAAGAATCTATAGATCCTCAGAAAATCGTGCAGGTATGTTTATAAAAAGTTACCCATGATTCCAGGCAGCTCACTGATCTTATGACGTTTATCTGTGGATTCCCCCGTAGGAACTGATGAACTCTGAGTTCCTGATTCTATTTATTGATGTATTTTGGGTCTCTATGGCTGCTCGGGCTCTCCTCTAGATGCAGCAAGAGGAGGCTGCTCTTCACTGTGGGGCACGGGCTTCTCACCGCGGTGGCTTCTCTCGCCGTGGAACTCGGACTCTAGGGTGCCCCGGCTTCACTGGTTGCGGCCCGTGGCCTTAGCTGTCCCACAGCAAGTGGAATCTTCCGAGACCAGGGATCGAACCTACGTCTCCTGCAAGGCAGACTGGTTCTTTACCACCGAGCTACCAGGGAAGCCCTCGGAGTAAACACTGAGTCCTCTAGCTTCTGTCTTGACTTAGCACGGTGGACATTAGAGAATCAAATGTCAAGTGCCTGCAGTAAGACATGCAGTGTGTCTGTGTCACCGGCTGGCAGCTGAACTTCGCTTTCGTCTTCAAGCCTGACTGGTTGGGTGGGGTGGGCTCTCAGTGCTCTAGTCCTTCAGTGTGCTAAGAGGCTGAGGAGCGTCAGACGGCCCGCATTGCTAGGTTGAGAGGAGGAGGCCACGTTGATGGTGGTGGGTGGATGTCCCTAGATGCCCACCAGCTGTAACATCGTGTGCTGGGTGTTGGAACATTTCAAAAAGTTTTATTTTCTGTAATTAGTGGGGAAAAAAAGTGTTGTTGGTGGGGGACATGCATTTAAATTTTGATTCCAAAGCAAAATCGTGTGAAACTCATTTTTTATAAAATGAACAGCTGTCTTGAGGGGCCAGGAGGCAGTGGTTTATACGATCAGTTTGGGGGGAGATCAGGCAGCTCATGTGTGTCTCAAGACCATCACCCCGGCCGCTTCCACATCAGCAGGGGAGCTGGTCTCAGCTGCTGTGCTCTCCTTCCCTTTCTTTTGCAGGAGTAACAGCCACAATTGTCATCTGATTTTGACTGGCCACTGTTTGGGCACCAGGGATCTTTATCCATCTTGTCTTTATTATCTCCCAGAAATGGGGGTATCATCACACTGCTCTTTTCATCCCTTTACTAAAATCTCCTTCACAAAGGTGCTCTTGGCTGTTAGCTCCATTGAGAGCGCTGAGCTAGTCCTTGTTCTGTGTACATGGAGACAGTGGTTGAATGAACACTCTGTGCTGGGTCAGGGACAGTGCATTTGAGTCTCAGGGCTTTTTGGTGCCTTTCATCACTCATAGCAGATTTCTTACCTTTTGATAAAGTCCCAGCCCCACGGTGTCACCACTTTCACTTTAAAGACAAAAAAAAAGGTTCTGAGAAATCGTTTCGAATCATTTGGCAATTTCCCCTGCGCTCTCTTCTTTGAGAAGATTTCTTTGCCACGTCCTTGGGGCTGGGCAGCTGAAGGCGTGGAGGTCAGGGGCTGGGGAGGGACTCTGCCCGGGAGCCCTTCATACAAGTAGATGTTTGTGTCTTTGCCATCTTCCATCCCAAGTTCCTAACTGCTTCCAGCAAATGGGATTATTAATTTTGTAAATCAGTCTCCTGCTGTTCTTGATAATAGCATGAGGAACACGGCAGCAGAAAATGTACGTGTCATATAAGATGTTAATGTTAGGGGAAACTGAATGAAAGATACACAGAAACTGTCTGTCCTTGACAGCGCTTTTGTAAATCTCATGCTTCTTGTTGTTCAGTCTCTAGTTGTGTCTGACACTTTGCAACCCCGTGGACCTCTGTCCACGGGATTTCCCCGTGGACCTCTGTCCATTTCTATTCTGTAGGAGTGGGTCACCATTTCCTTCTCCAGAGGATCTTCCCGGCCCAGGGATTGAACCTGCATCTCCTAAATTGACAGGTGGGTTCTTTAGTACTGAGCCACCAGGGAAGCCCAAATTTCACGTTATTTCAAAATAAAAATATATTAAATGTTCAAAAAATATATGTATATTTGTCACTAATACAGGAGCCAGGAGAAAACTGGAGGTATGTTTTTACAGGTGCCCTCGATTCTTCCCGTCTTTTCTCCCTCCCGTTCTTTTGTGCATCCCCACCTCCTTCTCCCTCTTTTTGTTTGTTCAGCCTCCAGAGCCTCCCTTGGTCCCGTGACTCACTCTCCTTCACACCCTCGAATCCTTGGCCTTCACCTAAGTCCTCTAGTGTTTGCAGAAGACAGACGTCAGACGAGGAAACTCTTTGTGCAATTGCTTAGGAAGTCCTGGCCTGGCATTGCACAGGCTGGGGTTTCATGCCAACTGTTTAGAAGCCGCCCGTGTCACATAGCTTGAGGAGTCGTGAGCTGTCTTGAGCTGGCTTTGGAGCCTAGAATCCATTTCCTTCTTGGTTCACTCAATCATAAGATAAAGGACAGTCAATGAGAAGCCTCCCCGCCTCCCACCCCCACCGCTGTTCCATGGCCTGGGGGCTCTGGCATCAGGGTGGGGCCAGGCGTCCTCTGCTTGCCTCTTAGTAGCTTCGTGAGATGTTGAATGTCATGATTTTATAGACGATTTTCCAAGATGGAAAGACTGATGATCAAACCAGTAATCTCAGGTGAGATTTAAAAACAATTTTCTGTGTCTGAGGCTTAAAAAAAAAGTTTTGTTATTGAAGTATAGTTGATTTACTGTGCTGTGTGAGTTTCAGGTGTACCCCATAGTGAGTCAGTTATACAGAAGTGTTTTATATTTACACTGAATAATAGTCGTGCCATCTCTGATGTCTTTCGGTTTCGCATGAGTGTCTGTCTGTCTGTATGCCCCTTCCCTGCGTCCTCTCGGCTCTCCTCACCCCGGGGAAGCATGGCTTTGGTTACTTCGTATTTACTAGCTTGTATCTTCTGGAAGTTCGATCAGGATTGCTAAACCATTTGTTAACGTGGACATCGCCCCAGTTTATGTGTTACTACTTCATTTCTGTTACTTAGGGCTAGATTTTAGAGATGAAAATGTAGTCGCTCAGTCATGTCCAACTCTTTGCAACCCCATGGACTCTAGCCCACCAGGCTCCTCTGCTCATGGAATTCTCTAGGCTATAATACTGAAGTGGATTTCTGTGCCCTTCTCCAGGGGATCTTCCTGACCCAGGGATCGAGCCTGAGTCTCCTGCACTTCAGGCAGATAATCTGCCATCTGAGTTACAAGGGATTTTAGGGATGCGTTGGTGCTAAAGTCTCAGATAAATGTGTATGAGGTGGGCAGTGTTCCATATAAGATGATTAGTTTGAGATCCTGTTAATAAGAAGCAATCCAGAGAAATGTAACAGACTGAATGATCACATTGCTAAAATCCAGCAAAAAAATTTAAACTACAAGTAGAAGGCCACACAGGTATACCTGTGTGCACTCGAGACAGATGGGTCTATCATTACTTGTGCCCAGTTAAGGCTATCAGGAGTTTAACAAATACTGTGATTTTTTATTTTACATTTTTATTTTTTTTTCTCCCCAAGTGTACAACTTTTTGGAAACCAAATTCCAAGCGTTATTTTCAGGCAAATGTAGAACTGAAAATCTAGGCCTTTTTATGCACAAAGGGATGCAGCAGGTTTCAGACAAATTCTAGCACCTGGACCCTCTCTCCCTGAGTCCATACCCGTGTTTGTAAGCGAGTGTGGGGTGTCCTGGTTGATGAAACCTCGTGGAGTCGCTGTCATTGGAAGTCAGTGTCAGAAGGCACTGACCTTCGGGGTGAGGGGTTGGTGTATGGGGGGGGCGGGCTGCCCCCTCCGGAAGCTGCAGTGGGGGCCACCTCGGTTGTGTCAGCTCTGATGGACACGGCAAGATTGTCAGTGATGAAGTGGAAATGCCCAGAGAAGGTCCTTCGAATTCAGAATGTGCACCAAATTCAGGCAGGAGGGTGGTGCCTTCGTTCCCCCAAATCAGCTCACGGGCCCGTCTGCCTGTCCCGATCGGGCAGCCACGGCTTGGTTCCTCCTGGCGAAGGAGGACCCCGCGTGCTCAGGCCTCCGTGCTCCGCCGCTGAGGGTTGCTGTCACCTTCAGTTGACTCTGATCACCCCCATGGCCAAGGCTATTCCGAACCGCGTGTTTGCAGTTCACATTAAGAGGGTGGGATACATAAGAAAAATAAGAGGATGCCCTAGCAGGATTCCAGCCCCTGCTGAGCTCATTTGGAGAGCAGAGGTTGATCTCTGGACTTGCTCTTGCTGGGCGAGGCAGGAGGTGGTTCTGAGTGTGGGAAACTGGCTCCATCTCCCTGGTCCATGGGCTTTACCGCCTCACCCCGAGTCCTTATATTCTTATTCACTAGAAAAAAAAAAGGAAAATGGGGTTGTATTTCTGTGACAGATCCATGGAAGTGAAATGACTTTGCAAACTGCCCTCGGCATGCGATAACTTGGCTCTTCGCATGCACTGTGAATTTTATGCACAGCATCTCATTGAGACCCCTTTTGTCCATAGCAGCCCTATTGGATGGATATCACAAGCCCCTTTTACTGTGAGAGAACTGAGATGGGAGAAGTTAACTGAAAGTCCAGTTAGTGGGGGTCACCATTCATACCCAGCTTTGTCATTTTCTAAAGCCTGTTCTTTCTCCGACACTCAGTAAGGGGAATGGTGCTGATTAGAGATGAAAGGGAAGAACCAGGTAAATAACAGTGCCTTTAAATACAGGAGATTTAAAAGCAGAGCAACTCTGTTTGTTCAGTTGCAGGTATGACATTAGAAATCTGAACACAACTTTTTAGTTCTTTGGCTTAATTTACAAACATGGTTAAGCAGCGTAGATGTGTTATTTTTGATATTGTTTTTGGTTTTGGCTTTTAAAGACTCTATTTCATAGAGTTATAATGAAATTCCCACAGTTGTTAATGCCAGCAAATTTGAAATCTGCTGCAGAAGAGTTCTCAAGTCTCAGAATTTCGAGTACTAGTATCTGATATTTGTGTCTGACTAGTAATTAGTTTGATAATTTGCTGTGTGGTTTTGTACTAGGGGCAGGCCATATGTGAATATTTTTACCTCCAAAAATTATTTCAGTAGATTAAATTCATGTTTTAAAATCTGCCACTGTATGATAACCTTAACATTAAAATCATGTAGTATGAAAAGTAGATATTGGTCTTTAGGAACAAAACCTTTAAAAGTATATTGTGAAGGTACATGTAAGTACAGTAAGAAGACCACTTATATCTAAACAGCAAATCTCTTCTCTCTCAGGGCTGGTTTGGTGATTTCTTCCTGAATCTTCAGTGCCTTGGTAGCTGAGAGTTCTGACCCTGGGTATACCTGCATTAAAGCAGAGGGTCTAGTAATACTGAGTTATTTTTGTCAGTAAAGCCTAGAGAACATTTCTCCAGTAATTTGTAACTTTCCTGATCTGAACATACCTTTTCATGTTGGACTTTTCCATTGGAGCACACTCCTTGAGGAGTTTATGTAGACCCAAAATAAAACCCATCCTCAAAGGCTTAAAAGAAGCAGTTTATTTGTAAATAAACGCAATGAATTGCTTCTCCTTTATTTGCTGTTTTTCCTGCTGTCTGTCTTTGGTGTTGGAGAAACATTGCAGGAGGAAATGATGCCTTTTTAACAGCAGTAAAGGTCCTAACAGTGTCTATCTTGTGGATTCCTATAAAAATATTTCACAAGATAAAGTGATCATATGGCAACAATAATGATATTTAATAAAGGACTAGTTGGGACATTGGCAGGGTAACATGAGTTAAAAGCATGAAGTGCATGGACTGTCCCTGGTGGTCCAGTGGTTAAGAATGGTCCATTCTTCTACTGCAGGGGCCACTGGTTCGATCCCTGGTCAGGGAACTAAGATTCCACATGCCACACAGTGTGGAAAAAAATAAAAAGTTAAAAAAAAAAAATAGAGCCGTGAAGGGCAGATTACAAGATGATGGTATTGGTCCTTGTTCTGTGAAGCCAGCACCCCCACTCCCCTACAGATAAGAGGGGTCTGTGAGAGTGTGGAGGCCCCAGGCTTATGTTCCACAAGAAGGTAGGCCAGGGCAACCGGTTAGAGCCAGCTGAGGTGTAACACTACGAAGGGACGCCGATCTAAGATGCCTAGGGAATGTCATCAGGGAACTGTAATAGGAGCGACTGAATCGTGGCTTCGTGACCAGCTTAGAACGGCTCCTGGGCCGTGGTCAGCAGAAATCCACAGAGAGGGCTTGGTGGGAGACAGTCCAGGCTTGGGGAGCTGGGCAGAGCTGTCCGTGGCAGTCCGACACAGCCTGAGCTGTTGAAGAGCAGTGTGCGGGGTCCCCTTCCAGATTCACCTGTGTCATCCCCAGTCTTCTGTTTATAGTAGAGACTCTGCCTGCCCAGGAAACTAGAGGCTAACAAAGATCTCTAGTCTGTCCAGAATTGGATTACAACTGGTGTCGTTATTGACACATTTTCTCTTTAAATACAGCGACAAAGATAGAAAAATCGCTCAGTACATTCTTGGACTATGTAGCACTTAAAGACCTTTGCCGCAAAAAATGCTCAGTAATATAGTTATCAGTGGCCAGGAATAAAGTTAGAGACCCAACTCTTGAATAGAAACATTGGGTTTGGAAAAATCATCAGTAAACAAAACCAACTAGAATAATAGTGTTCAGTGAAAACATTAACCACTAGAGGGAGAGTTACTTACAAGTTTAAATGAATTTATGTGATGATCAGAACAAAAGTAGGCTGTGAGAGAAAATAAAGGGAAGAGAATTAAGAGGGAGCTAAGACTTGAGATAAATATCTCTGGTTGGGAAAGTGGGCGAGGGTGGTGTTGACGGATAAGTCATAGGCATGTGTGTGTTTTCCCCAAAAATGAGTTGAAAATTAGGGGTTGAGAGACTTCTTGAGTTAGACAAACATATTTAGAATGAATGGTAAATGGTAAAATCATAGAAATGAAATATAGGCTTTAATGCCCCAAGTCACAGGAAAAGCAGACTGAATTCTCCCATCCATCAAAAAGCCACACAAAAGAAAGCAAAAACTGTTAAAGAGAATCTGAGTCATTTTCCAAGCCTGGATCTGAGCCAGGTGAGCACGCGGGTGTTGTTTCACTTGGTTTTTGCACAGTTGACAGCATATTATACAAGACAGTTTATATCTTATGAGAATTAAGGTGTTATTTGGAGTCTCCAGAAGATTGCCATTTAAAAATACACATTTTAGTTTACTCAATGAAAATTTAGAATAAAGTTTGAGAGGATTTTTTTCAAGTTTGAATTCAGAGCTGATTTCAGAAGAGAAATTTCCCTTAATTGAACTCATCTCTCTATATCAGGGACTGGCAGACTTTTCCCATCAAGGGCCAGGTAATAAGTATTTTAGGCTCTGGCAGCCACTGACCTCTGCTTCTCAGTGGAAGCAGCCATCGACCATAGGCAGATGAAGGAGCAAGGCTGAGTGCTAATGAAACTTTATCCTCAGCGGCAGCGGGCAGGCTGGGTTTGGCCTGAAGGTCTGCTGACCCCTGTGCCTGTTTGTTTCAGAGTGAGGTTGTTGCAGTCTCTTTGCAGTCAAGCCCCTGACATTTGAATGACTTCCATTCCAAGAGCATGTTCTTAAATCCAACAGAGCTAGTCTAGATACCCAACTAACACAATTGGCTATTAAGTACTGGACTATAATAAATGGCGACCCACTCCACTAGTCGTGCCTGGAGAATCCCATGGACAGAGGAGCCTGGCAGGCTACAGTTCATAGCGTTGCGAAGAGTCGGACACAACAGTACAGTGTGTACAGCACGCACACGCTGTACTATAATAGGCTTATAATACCTTTTACCCAAATCATGCATAAAAAACAAAAAGTAAAGCATTTTTAATCTTACAGCACAGTACCTTGAAAAGTTCAGCACTACAGTACAATGGCTGGTAAACAGGGGCTGACGTCGAGTGAACAGGCAAGAAGAGTTACTGACCGCTGGAAGGAGAGGAGGTGGGAGGTGGTCAGCTGAAGGATCGTCAACAATAGGAGATGGAGGGCCCGCTGCGCTCACAGGGGATGCCAATGGCACAGGCTCTGGTGCCTTCCCAGAAAGAGATGCATGTTCGCCTCTTTGAACCTCTCAGCTGGGAGGTTCGTATGTAGGAGACTTTACCATCTTTGCACTCAGAAGTGAAGGAAAATTTCTGGCCCCCATGCATCTTCCTTGATGGACAAGTTTAACTATATATCAGAAGTAAGCCTTATCTCTCTGGGTGAGAAATGGGAACGAGAGGACGCAGTACTTGGCATACAGTCTATTGGATAGGATGAACTGGTTTTTTTTTTGTAAATTACTGGGTTGGCCAAAAAGTCCATTTAGGCTTTCCAAAATTTTTTGGCCAACCCAATACATAAGTGATATTGAAACACCCAATATTTTATATGAAAGCAGTGCTGGTTGTGTCGAAATACTGCCCCTGGCTCTTGAAGCATCCTTGGCTGAGAGAGCGTGCATCTTTTTCATTCCTGAATTCAGATCAAACTCCAGTTTTAAATAAGGAAACTGAGCAGAAGGCAGGCAGCAGGCCTGTTTCGCAGAGGCTCTGGATCGGCAGCTCTTTCCCCAGGGTGGTGACTCTGGCCTGGGAGCCCCATAGCCACACACGGGGCACTTCCCCACCTCTGGGTGCAGGATGGGACCTGCCTCTCCCGGGGTGTGCTGCCTGAGGACAGGCCTTTGCCACTTGGTACACATGTGCCACGCAGACACACTCTGCCTTCCCAAAGGCTGCTCTCCTGCTGGTTGGCCACTCCCTGCCTCCCTCTGGTCTTTGAAGGTGAAGTTCATCTCCTCCTCTGCCCACTTGTTAAAGCAGCAGCCAGGCCCGCTGGCCCTCCATAGCCTCCCTGGTTTGGTTTTCTCCTGGCTTCCCTGGTGGCTCAGATGGTAAAGAATCTGCCTACCATGAGGGAGACCCAGGTTTGATCCCTGGGTTGGGAAGATCCCTTGGAGGAAGGCATGGTAACCCACACTAGTATTCTTGCCTGGAGAATCCCATGGACAGAGGAGCCTGGTGGCTGCAGTCCTTGGGGCCACAAGAGTCAGACAGGACTGAGCGACTAAAACTTTCAGCTTGTTGCTTTCTGCAGGGCCCTCCGCCTCTGTGCACATGCTGTGGGTTCCACTTTCTGTCCTCTATCGAGTCCTTGTCACCTCTCTCTGCCCTTCCTCTTGTGTGAAGGTCAAGGTTTTCCTCTCTTGTGTTCAGGCTTCATCTGCAGCACCTAGAGCTGAACGTGGCATGGAGGAGGAGCTCAGTAAAAAGTTAACAGATAAACCATCTGATTTTTCTGGTCCTCCCTTCAGGGAACTCAGGAAGTTTCTCCTCCTACATTTGTAAAAATAACATAACTTAGAAAGTTAAACTCCCTGTGCCTAGTAGACCCCTATGGAGGTCCCGCCTCTGTGGATCCCTTTCCCTGTACCAAGTATTTTTACGGCCTTAAAATGACCTCATGGAATCCTCTCAATGACCCTGTGAAACACGACCCCTGGTTTACAGGTGAGCAGAACTGGGTCAGGGAGGAGTATAATCAGTGTTGGGGATGGTCGTGCCCCTGGTGGTCACTCAGGGCCTATGGTTTTAAGGGTCCAGTCTTGGAAGAAATAACTGTCTCAAAAAGCATCGCCCAGAGCGTGTGCTGAGGCCCTTGGGGGGGGCTTCGCACTCAGGTAGGGCTGAGCTCAGATGACCCTCTCTGACGCCATCAGGGCCCCTCACTTTGCTGCCTGCTGTAGGGTGTGTGCCCACGAGGTGGTGGTAGGGCCACGTAAGGACCCCTTGCACATGTTCCAAGTGGGTCTCCTGTGCCCCCCGATCCCCCGAGAGCAAGCCCCCCCCCCATCTCCTGCCACATCTCCCCGCGTGACCTGATTCGGCTATGGGCCACGGCTGGACTGGCCTTCAGTTCCTGGCACCCTCCCCAGCCCCAAACTTTGCTTAGTTTACGTAACTTCGTTTCCCTTCAGGTCATCCTGGCTTCCACCATGGGCTTCCCTGACCTTGCTCTGACCAGAGAAGGCCGCCCTGTTGTGTTCCCATAGACCCCACACCACGCTGGGTACCAGTTGCTCTTGACTGATTCACCCCCAGATTGTCTTCCCAGCCGAACTCTGGGAACCCTGAGTTCAGGGACCATGTCAGTTTTTCCATCACTGTGTCCTCCTAGAAACAGAATGCCTTTCAGCCCGTGTCTGCCTTAAATCACTTTTATAAAGCATCAGGAAAGGATTCCATTAAGAAATTTCTTTAAAAAACTTAACCACTTGTAGAAAATGAGAAAATATAGATACGACAAATTAAAATAAGTTGAAATGCAGTGTTAACCACTGAATTTATGACCTGTGTGTGTGGTTAGTCGCTCAGTCGTGTTTGACTCTTTGTGATCCCATGGATTGTAGCCCACCAGGCTCCTCTGTCCATGGGATTCTCTAGGCAAGAGTACTGGAGTGGGTTGCCATTTCCTTCTCCATTATGACCTATATTTTTCCATTAAAAAAAATCCACACACGTATGTTTATATGTGTTGCTCAGTTGTTCCTATTCTGTGCCCCATGGACTGCGGCCCACAAGGGTCCTCTGGTCCATGGCATTTTCCAGGCAAGAATACTGGAGTGGGTTGCCATGTAGTAAATATATATAAAAGTTACTTTAAAAAATGCCTTACCTTTAAAAAAAAAAAAAGACCGACCTTCTTCCCTTTCTAGTTAATCATGCCCTCTTTTGGTCAACAGATGCCAGTCCTTCCCATCATTGGCAACTGCTGCATAGATTTCTTTTTCTTTTTTTGCACCATCATTTATTTAGGTTAATTCTTTACCTTTCCATATAAAATAAGAACACTCATCTGACACATTTACACTTAATTTTATGTTTTTCATTTCCATTCTGCCTTTGGAAATAGAACTATCTGGTCTAGAAAATAAAGGTTGTGAGCATTTTCTTATCCTTTTTTAGATAAAATTTTGAGAAGTATAAGAAAATCGCAGATCATTTCTCTAGAGGTTTTAATCCAAGGATTGCATCACTATAAAATGAATGTGCTGCTGCTAAGTTGCTTTAGTCGTGTCCGACTCTTTGCGACCCCATGGACCCTAGCCCACCAGGCTCCTTTGTCCATGGGATTCTCCAGGCAGGAATACTGGAGTGAGTTGCCATGCCCTCCTCCAGGGGATCTTCCTGATCCAGGGATCGAAACCGTATCTTGTCTCCTGCTGTGGCAAGCGGGTTCTTTACCATTAATGCCATCTGGGAAGCCCCATAAAGTGAATGATTGTCCCCAAATATAAAAATAACCATCTCACTTCACCCTGCCACAGTGCTGAATACGCCCCTCTTCCTCCCCTTCCTCTCTTCCCCTTTGCTGAGACCCTCCCTAGGCTAGGCTGGATCGGACTGCCCTCTTGCCTCAGCCTGTGGGCCCTGCCAGCCGCCTCTGAGCATGGAGAGGAATCCTGCCCTCGCAGAGGTGGGGTGGCACAGGGTGTCTGTGACTGGACCTGCCTGTGGGGGACCCAGCTCACCTGGGGTCCATTGTCTGTCTCTGTCCATCAGCACTGCTTCTGGGTTCCCTCTGCTGAGAGCATTTGGGATTAATGTCAGATCTTTCTGTAAGTTAGAGACTTCAGTGGATCAAAGCATGAACTGAAAAGTCCTCTGTACTATTTTTAGATTTTTTTTTCCCCCACCAAGGGGAGCATTTCTGATTTAACTGGTTTACTGGGCTGGGACAGTTGACTCCCTAGCTGCCCTCTGAGATGATTTACTGATGTAACCACCTATGCTCCAGACAGTGAACCGGGACATATGTATGAGTGCATTGAGCATGCCTTTCCAGGCATGGACTGTCCCTGAGGATTGCCAGTGATTTACCCAGGGCTGACAGCTTTTTATTTTTTCCAACATTCCTTCCAGGGACTGTAGAAGAACCTCTGGTTCTTCTGCTTAGTGTTCTGGTAGGATGAGACTCTCCCTGGAGGAGGGCATGGCAGCCCACTCCGGTATTCTTGCCTGGAGAATCCCATGGACAGAGGAGCCTGGTGGGCTATGGTCTATAGAGTCGCAAAGAGTCGGACATGACTGAGGCGACTTAGCAGGCAGGCAGGATGAGACTGCGGGCATGACTCAGACTAGGATTGAAGTCCATGTCAGTGGCCCAGCATAGAGCTGACCTGTATGGTTGGAGGGAGAGGTGGACATGGGTGGCAGCTGGGGGTCTGACAAATGGATCACATTGTGTGTGACCAGTTAACCAAGCAACATGAGGTGTCCTTCCATTTAGGAGCAGATCTTGAGTGTATCTATTAACTGATTTCCCCCTGAAGTTGGCCTCTTTTTCCTCTGAATCAGGCCTTCAAAAGTGAAGCACACTGCATTCACCTTGGAATACTTCCCTATGAACTATTCCCCAAATTATGTAGCATCTTTAGACCTGTTTTCTTCGGCTGGAAGTGTTTTTGGAATCTAAGTCATACAAACAGGTGCCTTTGACAAACAAGTTTGTGGTACCCGAAGCCCCTAAATGAGGACAGGATTGAAAACTGAGCCTGGAAAGGTGGGGTGGAGCTCAGCTGCTGGCAAAGCACAGGGCAGTGAAATTTCATGGATCCTAAAGGAAATCAGTCCTGAATATTCATTGGAAAGACTGATGTGGGAGCTGAAGCTCCAATACTTTGGCCACCTGATGCAAAGAGCTGACTCATTTGAAAAGACCCTGATTCTGGGAAAGATTGAAGGCAAGAGGAGAAGGATACAACAGAGGATGAGATGGCTGGATGCCCGACTTGATGGACATGAGTTTGTGCAAACTCCGGGAGATAGTGAAGAAAAAGCAAGCCTGGCGTGCTGCAGTACATGGGGTCATAAGAGTTGGACATGACTGACTTAGTGACTGAACAACAAAATGAAACCACAGCCATTGTCCTGGAATAGTTCTGGATAATGTGACGTACTTATCCCATCTTAGGTTCCAAAACCCACAGGGAAATGGGAAAGCCTCAGCTAGTAATGTCTTCAAACAAGAGCAAAGCAGACATCAGAGTGGTTATGCTCCGGGGTTGGAGGGGGTGGGAGCAGGAGCTGATCTTAACTAATCCAGGCCAGGAGAAGCACTAATGCTTCGGACGAAATGCATTGAACTAGATCAAGGTTAAAACGGGTAGCTATGGGATTCAAGCTTGTTTGAGAAAAGGGCTTGACTCCAGCCTTCCTCCAAAGAGAATCTAGGGGCAGGGCACTTGGTTACCCTAAGCAGTTTCATTGCCGCTCCCAATAAATGGGACTCCTCAAAAAAAAAAAAAAAAAACCAACAACACATCGCAGCGCTAATCCAGGATAGCCAGGGTCTTTTTTTTTTTTTTTTTAAATTTCACACATTTAAGACCCAAAACCAAGGATAACTGTTTTAGCTGTCTCCTCTCCCCAGTTTTATCAAGGTATAGTTGATAATTAAAAATTATATATATGTAAGGTGTGCAACTGGATTTGATACATGATGTGATGATTATCACGGCCAAATTAACATGCCCATCACCTCACGTACTTACTTTTTTGTTGCAAACGCAGAGAGCGACTTAATTGAGAGGTCCTGACCAAGTGTTCCTTATCCATCTGTGTGTGTGTGTTAGCACTCGGTCATGTCCGACTCTGTGACCCCATGGACTGTAGCCCACCAGGCTCTTCTGTCCATGAAATTCTCCAGGCCAGAATACTGGAGTTGGGGTGCCATTCCCTTTTCCAGTTCCTTATTTAGGTTTGCTGTTTGGTGCTCAGTTGTGCCTGACACTTTGTGACCTCCTAGTGTGTCCGTGGAATTCTCCAGGCAAGAATACTGGAGTGTACTGGAGTGGGTTGCCATTCCCTTCTCTAGGGGATCTTCCAGGCCCAAGGATTGAACCCTGGTCTCCCACATTGCAGGCAACTCTTTACCATTTCTTTCAAGCAGGGATCAGCTTAGTGAAACCTTAAAAACCTGAAAAGAAATTTTTTGGGGGGTCAATATCACTACTTTTTTATACAACATAGTTTCAGGGGGAACTTTCCATTAAATTTTAAAAGTGAATTCATTAAAGATCAGTTTCATGCTCTCTTATAAAAGGTAAGGCCCCTGATGAACCCAAGGTTCTTAGTATTGATCACTGTTGTTCAGTTGCTCAGTCGTGTCTGACTGTTTTGTGACCCCATAATCTGTAGCCCTCCAGGCTCCTCTGTCTGTGGGATTTCCCAGCCAAGAATACTGGAGTGGGGTGCCATTTGCTACTCCAGGGGATCTTCCCAGCCGAGTTCCTTGCATTGGCAGGCAGATTCTTTACCACTGAGCCACCAGGAAAGGTCTTATTGATCACTATGAACTGGAGAATACTAGTGAAGTGAAGTGAAAGTTGCTCAGTCGTGTCCAACTCTTTGTGGCCCCATGGACTATACAGTCCATGGAGTTCTCCAGGCCAGAATACTGGAGTGGGTAGCCTTTCCCTTCTCTAGGGGATCTTCCCAACCCAAGGATCGAACTCAGGTCTCCCACATTGCAGGCGGATTCTTTACCTACTGAGCCACCCAAGAATACTGGATTGAGTAGCCTTTCCCTTCTCCGGCAGATCTTCCCAACCCAGGAATCGAACTGGGGTCTCCTGCATTGCAGGTGGATTCTTTACCAACTGAGCTATCAGGGAAGCCCCAGAGAATACTAGAGAGAACTAGAGTGAGATTCAAAGTCCAGTGTTTTTTTTTTTTTTTCCCTAGGGGTGGAGGGGAGCGGGCACCAGCCTACCAGAAATCAGTTGTGTGCAGATGTGGGGGAGCAGAGGTGACCTCTGGAGGGCTGAGGCTGCATCCTCCACATCCGCCTGGGGTGTGGTCGGGTTCTCCTGGGGCCGGGAGAGCCCTGACTGCGTGGTGGGCAGAGGCCACCGGAGGAGCAAGTCTGTTTTGCCCATGATCTGCCTGATACTCCGGGAGCAGTCAGCACTGTGCAGACAGCTCAAGAGGGTGTGGGTCCTGTGCCATCAAGGTCCTGTGCCCCAACCGCAACCCTTCAGCTGTCGTCTCAGTGCATCACATGCTGAAGACCCGATGCCTGTGAGTTGTGTGAGAACCCCTCCCCACCTGCATATAGCAAGTGCTCCACAAATGTGAGTTCCTTTCCTGCTTGGCCCGACTAGCAATTGGAGGGGTTACTTGATGGGCAAGATGTAATGCTGCTTCTCTTTCATCCTTAAAGAACTGAAGATAGAAATGTTTTGCCCTTGGGACTTCTCTGGTGGTCTGGTAGCTAAGACGCTGTGCTCCCAGTGCAGGGGGCCCAGGTTTGATCCCTGGTCAGGGAACTAATCCCACATACTGCAACTAAGACCCAGTGCAGCCAAATAAAAAAAAATTAAAAAAAAAACTTACTATTATAAAAAAAAAGTTTTGCCCCCACCCGCCCTGCGATGCTTAGAGGGCTCGGGCAGAGGCAGGGCTAGAACTCGGCTCCTCTCCATCTTGTCTGAGCTTTCCACTTCCATCACCACATGTATGTGTGAAAATACCCCAACCAAAGTAGCCGCTCTTTCTAGAAACTGCTCATCAAATTCACCCAGAATCCTACCTTTTAACAGTTCAGTTTTACAACTGTTGCTAAGAACAGAGGAAGTGAAATTATAACCAACTGGGAGACTTTCAAATACAATCTATAAACACAATTATGGGGCTTCCCTGGTGGCTCAGAGGGTAAAACACAGTTATAGTGATCCTTCCCCTTTCAGTGGCTCAGCCTCCTTTTGATCTCAGAGAATACTCCCAGCCTTCCCTTTGTTGTTCAGTTGCTAAGTTGTGTCTGACTCTTTATGACCCCAAGGACTGTAGCATGCTAGGCTTCCCTGTCCTTCACCATCTCCCAGAGTTTGCTCAAATTCATGTTCATTGAATCAGTGATGCCATCCAACCACCTCATCCTCCGTCGCCCCCTTCTCCTCCTGCCCTCAGTCTTTCCCAGCATCAGAGTCTTTTCCAATGAGTCGGCTCTTCACATCGGGTGGCCAAAGTATTGAAGCTTCAGCATCAGTCCTTCCGATGAATATTCAGGACTGATTTCCTTTAGGATGGACTGGTTGGATCTCCTTGCTGGCCAAGGGACTCGCAAGAGTCTTCTCCGGCACCACAGTTTGAAACCATTGGTTCTTTGGTGCTCAGCCTTCTTGATGGTCCAACTCACACCCGTACGTGGCTTCCCTAGACAATACCTGAGGTGACTTTGTGGCACTTCATTGTGGTTTCAGAAGTACATTTTCTGTGAAACTCTCAGCTAACATTCCCTTTTCCAACTTAGACTTACCAAAAGTATTCTTAAAATGAATTCTGATTTTCTAAGATGGCAAGATACTTTATTTTTAAAATCTCGTTATTTTAACACTGCATTGTTAGGTGTGATTTTCGACATCCCAGCAAGGAAAGCTGCAATCTCACCAGCTGCCATTTCACTTATGGTGCATTTTGTCAGATCTTATTTTATATGGTATATGTGAGCTATTAATGTGGATTCTGCAGCCCCCAAGACTGTTATTTTTCAGGGTTGCAAAATTGTATTGTCAGAGCTTGTGGTGCAAATAGCAGTGTAGAGATTTCAAATAAGTGAACTTGAGAGTCTCAGTATTATTATCTTGGGCTGTTTAGCTGTTAGTGGAGCCAGACCCTGAACACCAAGGTCATAGGTTTGATCTATTTCCTCTTATCTCGTGAGCTCGGTCCACACACCTTTTACATGGCCATCTTTCAATGCAGACGCTTGGGGCAACGTGATCCTCCCAGGAACTGCAAGCAGAATGCTCGCTCTACTAATGGGTAGACCAGTAGTTCTCATGCGAGTCACACATCAGCATCCCTTGAGGAGCTTTTAAAAAATACTCCCACCTGGAGCCCCAAATATTCTGATTCACTTGGTCCAGCCATGAGTATTTCTTATGTGCTGTGCTGTGCTGTGCTAAGTCGCTTCAGTGGTGTCCAACTCTGTGCTACCCTACAGACTTTATAGCCTGCCAGGCTCCTCCGTGCATGGAATTCTCCAGGCAAGACTACTGGAGTGGGTTGCCATTTCCTTTTGCAAACTGCCTTTTGGCTGCACTGGTCTGTTTGACTTTTGCTGTGTCATTAGGCTTCTGGGGCATGACCAAACAGTTAGAGGAGTTTCTTCAATAACTTTGAGATCTGGTTGTTTCAAACATGATATGAGACATTTTGAGAGATCAAGTTGCATTCTAATCGTGCTTAAGATCTACGTCTGTTTTCTTTTTCTTTTACAATTGATTTTTAATTGGAGGATAATTCCTTTAAAATATTGTTGGCATCTGCCATACAACTACATGAATCTGCTCTAAGTATACGATATGTCCCCACCTCTTGAATCTCCCTCCCACTCCCCTCTCTATCCTACCCTTCTAGGTCATCACAGAGTACCGGACTGGGCCGCCTGTGTTACACAGCACCTTCCCTTCAGCTATCTGTCTTATATACGTTAATGTGTGTATCTAAATGCTCCTCTCTCAGTTCATCCCACCCTCTCCTCCCCCGACTGGGCCCACAAGTCTGTTCTCTAGGTCTGCCTCTCTGTTCCTGCCCTGCAAATAGGTCCATCAGTACCCTTTTGCTTGTCTCTTTTCTGGTTCTTTGAAAGTTTACCCTGAATGTGAACATCTTCTGACAGGTGCTGCCAGCAATATGCTGTTACAGTTAAGGACAGACACAAGAGGGTGCTGTGTCTATCCAAGGAGAATCATCAGTGCTTACACATGCTTGAGCTGTTTTAGAAGTAAATGACTTCAGATGTGTCAGTGTGTCTGGTTGGAGGCTTAGTATCTGCTGCTTCGTTAATTTAACTTTTGCACCAAGATTAATGTCAAAATACGAGAGAAGTGATTACTTGAAAGAGGCCAGCAGTCTGGGCGTTCTCCTCACAGACATCTGAAGGGGCCTCACTTTCACCCCCGCCTTGAGTTGGGCTCTGTACACTCCTGGGCTCCGTCTTCCTTGTGCCTTTGGCTTGTTCTCTGGTTCTCCCTTGGAACGTGCTCCTTCCAGGATCATTTACAATCCACTCTTCACTGAAGCCTTCCAGACAGCCTATTTTCAACATGGCGCTCTCATTCATTTCACGGATGCCACATTTCTTGTTTGTTCCAGACAAGCTCGTGCTGGTTTCCAGTCTGCCGTAGGCTGAGCTTCGGCATTTCTTATCTTGGCAAGTCTTATCTTCTTGTGCAGGGGCTGGTTTCTGTTTCTCTGGAGACAGAGCAGGTCCTCGGTTGGTTCCCACTGAATTTAGTTGAAAGTCTAGCCAGAAGATCAGTGCTGTGTGTCAATGGTGATTGTCTGTTTCCATCATATAAAGACACTGTTTTGGGGGGAGATGGGTGTAGAATTAGGGAAGCAGAGAAGAAGGGAGGGCAGGTGTCCTGCTGTTACTTTGAGTCACTTCAGTGGGTCAGGTGACAGCTTTTATAACGAATTGGCCACTGAGGTTGACCTGTATGCTTGTGTGAGTTGTAAGCATCCTGAAATATCCAAGCAAAGAAAATGAACTCAGTGAGAATGAAGAGGTGCTTCTGATTGGTTCACTTTTTTACCTGAGACAGTGATGGAGATCAGGCATGGAGACATCTAGCTGGAGAAAGAGTTTTAGTTGAGCTGTTAAGGATGGATGGATATTGACCATGCGTATTAGGACTAAGCTGCTATGTTACTCAATAATAACATCAGTGCCAACAGAGGTGAACTCAAAACTGAGCCCTTGGGGGTGATGAGAAAGAAAGGCAGGATACTGCCCTTGACTAGTTGCCAGGCTGGTGTGTGGTAAGTTGGGCTGGATCTTTTGTGTTGGAGGAATGTAAAGAAAGAGAAGTAAAAAAGATATTTTGTGTATAATCTGCTGATGCTTCAGGTAGGTGGTAGCATATAGGAGACGCGTTGGAGACTTTAAACCACTAGCCTCTGGCAGGAATATACAAATAGGTTCTCCCAGAGAAGGCTCTACATGCTGCGCTTAAACCCAAGCAGGAACTTTTATAGAAGGCTGTTCATCCTTGCAGACATTCCATTTCCTCCTTGTCTTTTAATCTGTGTGATTTTCTTCCCGTGTCCTGGAATGAGAAGCCTTTCTTCCCCCAGGTCCTGGGTTTGGCATGTGGCTGCTTCCTGCTGAGAACATGCTCAAGGTTCCCTCCTCCATGAAGGTTCCCATGGACCTCAGCAGGCTTTGCTGTATTGCTTGCTTCCCACCTGTGTCCTCTGGTGGGCTCTGTACCCCATCAGGGTGGGCACCTTGTCTTTCCTACACGACCTGACCTCTACTCTCATTCCTAGCAGAGGCAGCAGCTCACACTTGAACTCACACTGTGACTTGGCTCGAGGCTACATAACTCCAGGGCAGATTTGGGGGGAGAACTCCAAGCTCCCAGTGGTCCAGCCTTCCTGACACAGCTGTCCCTTTCCTGGGTCTCCCAGGGCTGGTTAGTGTGGGTAACTGAGCTCCATTCGGTCAACCATTGAGGGGACGGAGTGGACCAAAGGAGTCTGTCCGCATGGTGCTCTCACAGAGCCTTGACCCTGATTGTAGAGCAGTCGTAAGTGTACTGCAGAGGGTTAGCTCTGTGCTTTATTCTCTAGTCTCAACAATAAAGCAGCGTCTGTCACACAGCTTCTGTGAAAGTGGAAAAGCGTCATGGGTAAGTACTGAATGAGTGTAAGTTTGAATCTTCACGACTGGAACCTTGAATGGTAGCCAGCAGGGTTTGAGATGACCGAAGCTGGATGCCCCCGATAAATGTCCCGTGAGACTCCCAAGAGGGTGCTGTGCGAAGTGAGCCCCTGTGTTCTTGGTGGGTGGCTGATAATGATGGAGAACGTCTTTTGCCTCTTGTTTCCTCCCAGAGTGCTGAGCAGATCACCACACTGTGTAGGAATTTTAACGACACCCAGACCAGCGGCATGGAAGGACCAAGGGAAGGTCAGGACCCTCCTCCGAGGCCACTGGCTCGCCACCTCTCGGATGCAGATCGCCTCCGAAAAGTCATCCAGGAGCTCATGGACACAGAGAAGTCCTATGTGAAGGTAACGGAAGATGCCGTTGTAATTCCCTGTGTCCTTCCTGTGATGGCCAGCTGTATGGCTGTATGTTGGCAGGGGTTCCTGGCTGTATCTACCCAGGACCCTGCCACTCACCAGGGAGATGCCTGCTCCTCGAAGTGGCAAATTGCTGCTGGGGAGAGCAAGAGGGTGGAGGAGCTGAGCGGGCTTGCAGAATTTAGACTCCCTGCTCGTTTTGTTACCAAGGTAGCTTTCACTATGGAAACAGATGCTCTAGCTTGTCATTTGCAATCTGTGGGAAGGGAGCCTATAGTGGTTTAGGGAAAGGGGGACGGAGATTACTCTAGGTGGTGAGGAACCAGGGAGCAGTGTGTTCACAAGCGGCTGCTGGCACAGGTCCCAGAGTGCAGGCATCACCATGCAGGACAGAGCCCCACACGGGAGGCACTGGGCATCATTCGGGCATCCCCAGCCACCATACAGAGCAGTGGCTGGGCCTTTCACAACCCAGGAAGATAATTTATTTACCTTAAGAGGCTCCAGTTAGTAGTTTGGGAAACATTTTACAAACAAATGCAGGTGCCTGGGAAGACAGAGTTCTTTTGCTTGAAGTATTTGCTGAAACGATTTTAAACTCGCTTCCTTGGTCACTGGCTGGCAGCAGAGAGGGCGCAGAATCCAGGCCTGGCCTTGCCTCCACCTGCCGGTGTGGCTGTGGGCGGCCCCCCTCTGAGCCCCTCATGGGGTCTGAGACCAGGGGGTTCTTGTCCCAGCTCTAACACGCCGAGTCTGTGAATTAGGCTTTGGCACATGCACCAGCACGCACACACACGCTCTCACCTTCTTTCTCCACAGACATATCTGAGCTTCCACCATTTATTAACATCACTGTCGTTTTATCTGAACTTTGCCAGAGCCTCACCCAGAGGCTTTGGGAGAATGAACGAGGCAGTCTGGGAGAACTACCCCAGCCCCTTCTTTTGGTCCCGCAGGGGACAAAGGAGAGCAGCAGAGATGGCAGTCTCATGGCCTTTCCTGCCAC
Source organism: Antilocapra americana (assembly GCA_007570785.1). Taxonomy (NCBI): domain Eukaryota; kingdom Metazoa; phylum Chordata; class Mammalia; order Artiodactyla; family Antilocapridae; genus Antilocapra; species Antilocapra americana. The sequence continues at coordinate 4,143,554 of ML663573.1, forward strand.
GTCTTGTCCTGCATCGAATGTGGGGAGATGAAGTGCATGTCCAGGGAGTTGACCGTGACCGTGCCCAGCAGGTCTGGGAGGAGCCCCTGTCCACAGGGTTGAGGGCACAGTTGCGAGCAGAATCCAAGCCCCTTTTTATTCCTGTTGTTGTCGGTATATTTAACTGTTAGACCACCCCAGGAGGGTTGCTGCATCGTGACCCTGGTCTGGGACCGAAATGGATGCTGTGGGCCAAGTGGATAAAAAGGGCGGCTCTCCTTTCTTTCTGCGAGAATCCCGCCTCTCCTCTGGGCCCCCGTGTCACAGCACAGGGCAGCTGGCCTCAGTGGGCAGGAGTGATCACAGCCCACCACCACCTCTGATGAAATAACCAGCACCTGGCACCTACTGTGATGCCTGTGTGTGCACGCACGCACATGTGCACACACACATTATTTTTAAATTTCTTTTTGTTGCTGACATTGAACATGGACTTCTACTTGTTCTGTAGCCTGCACCTCTGCACTTGACTTGGAGTTTGCAGCGCTCATGTGTTCCCTGAGAGACAGTCCAGGAAATTCCCACTTCTCTATGCTCTGAAGCAGCTGCTTGCGGGGTCCTGAGAGGTTGGTTAGACCAGGGCTGTTTGACTGTGAAACCCTCAGGGTCATGAGCCTGTCCACTTGATCCCAGGACCTGCACCACAAGGTTCTGGAGGCTTCTAACCTTAGCAAGCTCTCCAGAACTGGATTTCTTGATTGTAAGAGGAGTCAGATATAGTCAACTACTTCTAATATTCTGGGGACTCAAAATTCTTCAGAATCAGTGAACCAGACAAAGAAATATTTCCTATCATTAAATTACATGCTGATCTTAGCTTCAAATTATTAAAAACAAAACAAAGCTTATCTAAAGAGTTTTGTAAATACATCAATTCCCACTATTGTGTGCTGTCAGAGCCCAGGTTTAGTGAAGACACAAAGATGGCCTAGATTGTAAATATCATGATGTTCATCTCTGGGGAATTTTTCTTGCGCTTGAGGGTAGGAGTTTTAAATTCTGCTAATGTGTCAGCCCGAAGCTGAAGCGCTCCCCAGACCTCGTCCTGTCCTTCCTGAGCTCAGCTGTCCACCATGGAGCCATCGCCCGGCTCCCTGAGGCAGAGGAGGAAGCCAGGTTGGCGGGCAGACGTGGCCACGCCTGACAGAAGTTCCTGGCCAAACCTCACTTCTCTGCAGGGAAAGGTGTGTGCTGGCTGCAGCAGCTGAAAGACCCTGGCTCTGCCAGTAAGACATTCGAATGCGCAGAGGGGGTGATCGAGCCATAAAGAAAAGTGTGGAATGCAGATGCTGGTTCTCTTGTGCTCTTAACCTCTCTGAATTAGGTGAGCAAGGAACCACCGCCCTCAGGGCCACATCCCAACCAGACATAAGCATCATCATTCTTAACACCAGTCAGATGCGGCCAGAGCAACGCTTGGGTGTTTTGGAGACTCACGGGTTAAAGACTGTTGTCTTTTGTCTTTCAGGATCTGAGCTGCCTCTTTGACTTATATTTGGAGCCACTTCAGAGTGAGACTTTTCTCACTCAAGATGAGGTAAATACTTTCCTCACTCAGTCCACTGACCCACAGGTCAGTCTCTGCTTGCCCTTTAGTGCAGGGGTCACCCAGCTCCCGGGCCATGGACCGGTACCAGTCCACGGCCTGCTAGGAACTGGACCACACAGCAGGAGGTGAGCAGCAGGTGAGCGAGTGAAGTTTCATCTGTATTGACAGCCACTTCCCATCGCTTGCATTACCGCCTGAGCGCCGCCTCCTGAAGGATCAGTGGCGACGACGTTAGGTTCTCACAGATGTGAGAACCCTACTGTGAACTGTGCATGCGATGGATTGAGGTGGTTCACTCCTTATGAGGATCATCCCGGAACCAGCCCCTCCCTTCCACCCCAGGCTGTGCAAAGAATTGTCTTCCATGACATTGGTCCCCCAAAAGGTTGGGGTCTGTAGACGACCTCCTAGATTTTATCTCATGGTCCCAAAGGAACACAGAGACTTCGGGATCTTCAGAGAGAACTCCTCCAGAGCCATTTATGTGGCTTTTGTCCCATGAAGCACAGTGGCAAGAGTTAAGAACAACTGTGTACTTTTTGTAGTAGAAGGTGTGACCCAAATTACCTTTTAATATGTGACTTTTTAGTGTTAACTCACAGTTATTAATTCTTTCTTACTGACTTCCATTTCTTACCCCCCCCACCCCTCAGTTTGAATTCTGACATACCCTTAAAAACTTATTCTAGAATTACAGGGACCGGAGATGTATATAACCCTCTGTGTATGAACTCAATCCCCCTCATGAATACGCTGTCTTCTTTAAAGGATTTACTTCTGTCTCCTTCTTGGTGAATGACTGTGATCCATTTTGCATCTGGGAGTTCAGAGTGGTGTCTAGATCTTCATTGCTAACAGCCTCTTTCCAAATCCTGGTCTTCACTCAGATGGAGTCACTTTTTGGAAGTTTGCCAGAGATGCTTGAATTTCAAAAGGTATTTCTCGAGACCCTGGAGGATGGGATTTCAGCATCGTCTGACTTTAACATACTTGAAACCCCCTCGCAGTTCAGAGTAAGTATTTTAGACGTAGGTTTAAAGCGAATGTAGCTGGGTACAGTGCAGAGTTCTTCCTTGGAAGAGAAAGCGTTGTTCCTTGACTGTTGAAAAGATAAGTTTAGTGCTGTCATTGCATGGTTTTCCTCTGGCAGGTGGTAAAAGAAGGCTCCACTTTTCCCTCGAGTAAATGCTCTGGGAATCAGACATCTGGGCAGCCCCGCTTTCATGGAGTCTGCCTGCTGTTGACATGTCCGTGCTCCCTACTCAGCTCTGCCCAAGGCTCTGTAGGGCGATTGCTTCTGAGGCAAGAGTGCCTCCTGCATTTGATTCTGCATCTCTGTGGTCATGTGACCTTGGGAGGAAAGCAGAGGTTTTCACTTGTTCTGAGAGCCTACTCTTCTGTGGAGCCCTGTCTCTCCAAGTGGGCATTGGTGACTGGCAAGAGGAGTCCCCTGGTGGCTCAGACGGTGAAGAGTCTGCCTGCGATGCAGGAGACCCGGGTTTGATCCCTGGGTCAGGAAGATCCCCTGGAGGAGGAAATGGTAACCCACTCCAGTATCCTTGCCTGGAAAATCCCATGGATGGAGGAGCCTGGTGGGCTACCGTCCATGGGGTCACAAAGAGTCGGACATGACTGAGCGACTTCATGTTTTTTTCATGAGGTCCTTCTAGGGAGGGAAAGGCAGAAGGCAGTAGAAAGGAACTAAGGAGATACACGGCAAGCATCATTCATCCTAAGTAAGGCAGAGCTGGCTTTATTAATGAGCCTCACAGATTATTTATATCCTGCCATGTCGGATGTATTTTTTTAGACAGAACTTTCTTTTTTGTCCTTGACTGCACTGTGTCAATAGGCTCTGCTGCCAGAAACTTTCCAGTTAGACTAAAGATCTGTTAGAGGCACGCCTGGGCTGTCCTCCATCAGCTGGGCAAACGGCGCTCCCTGGCTTCAGTCAGCGCCTTCCTGAAGCACTAGTGCTCTGGGGTCTGAAAGACGAGTATCGCGGAGACAGCAAGGCGGTCAGGTGCCAGGCCAGAGCCAGCAGATGCCGAATGAACCATGTCTGATGTAACTTTCCCTCTCTTTCTAGAAACTGCTGTTTTCCCTTGGAGGCTCTTTCCTTTATTATGCGGACCATTTTAAACTGTACAGCGGATTTTGTGCTAATCATATTAAAGTACAGAAGGTTCTAGAGCGAGGTAAGTGGCTCACGTTTTATACTTTCGAAATTGTAATTGTTAATTAGAGTAAATTTGTATTCATTAAGGATAAGTGTAATTTTAATGGGTTATGCTCCATTGTTGGCCTTGAAATGAACAAACTAATATTAAAGGGGGAGGTTCCAAATTTATTTCAGTTTTCTGGTAACAGTGAATGTGTGTGCCCGAGAGTGGAAATGTCGCTTGGCTGTCACTTACAGCTGTCACTTGGCTGTTAAATTACAGCTGGATTCTTTTTTCACCAGTTCTTTTTTCCTTGCTCTTAAAACTTTCAACCAGAAATATAAGCCCCTGGAGGGGAGTAGAAAGCAATGTATATTGTTTTCTTTCTTATGCCTGAGTATCCACTGCAAACCACCACCACCAGGTAATTACTACCAAATTCACAGGATATGTGTTAACTAAAATGAAAACCTCTTTAGTGAAGCTGGTTTTTATCACAGCCCCTAGCTTGTCACTTAAATATCTTTTATCTCTCTGCATTGTTACCCTCCTATTTTATTTGATTGACTTTAACCGAAGACTTTTATATTTTTGAAGTCCAAGTAGACAGGGGTAGCAAACCCATCTCGCTCTTACCCTTCATGTCAACAGCAAACATTATTCTGTGGAGCTGGAGAGATGCCTGAATTTTGGCCCCTGACTTGCAGTGGGTCAGCTTGGGCCCGGCAGTCAGCACCCTGCTCCTCCTGGGTTTTCGGGGACCAGCCAGCCAGTCAACTCAGCCTGGGAAGTATGTCCAGAGATTTGATGGCAGCAGTGATCCTCTTCATGTGTAGGATGTTGGAGGGGGTGTTTGTGTCACAGTCACCATCACCATGTCAACAACCCTATGTCCAAGCTATTCCTGTGTCCCTGTTGGTGAAAATAATCAATAAACAGACAATAACAGGAATAGAAAGTTCCGAGACAAACTGAGGAGGGCCGCACACAAGCAGCCACGACTGAGCACAAGGACCCTAGCCCAGAAAACAGCTTCTCTGATTACTCTCTCAGGATTTGCTCCAGAGAAGCAGTGCTGTCAGCAGTTTTGTCTTGTCGGAACAAAGAATATCAAGTCAGGAACACATTCCTTCAGGGTTTCAAGAAAACCAGATCGGCATGTACATAGCCAGTCAGTATGGCCTTGGCACCTGGGAAGGGAGTTTTATCATGGAAGGAGGGCCAACATTGGTGTCCCAGGATGGAGGCATTTAATCTTTAACACAGATAATCTTTACCTCTGCGTTGTTATCCTCCTATTTTGATTGACTTTAACCAAAGACTTTTATATCTTTGAAGTCCAAGTAGACAGGGGTAGCAAACCCATCTCGCTGTTACCCTTCATGTCAGGTGTCTTGACATGAAGGCACCTTTTCTTGCCTTTTCTTTTTATTAAGGAAGATGCACAGTGTCTGTCTGGTAGTTCACAAACAGGCTGTTTTCATTAGCATAAAATTCAAGTTAACTCAGGTATAAGGCAGGATGACTTCCTCAGACCGCAGTACATAAACATTTCTTTTATTATGCCTTGAACCAGAAATGCTTAAACGTTATTACCAAAAGCTTCTTTCAGTCATCACACAACTTGTTAAGCATGGGATTGGAATTCTCAAATTTGTCTTTCTCAGAAGATAGGTTTCTATGCAGTTCTTCGGAATTCTCATTTCTGGTGGCAGAGATGAGAGGATGCTTTTAAGCTCAAGGTCATGAGCAGCAGTAATTCAGTCTGCATGGAGACTGTTTAACAGATACAGGTCCCCAGGGGTCGCTTCTGTTCTGCGCGGGTCCTATAGTAGAAGGCAACATATGAAAATGTGTGTCATCCTAGTTAAGGTCATCTGAACTGTCTCCAGGGAAGGTCACCAGGCTACCTGCATTCTCTCAAGTGTACTTGCAAATAGGATCTGAACCCACTGAACCTTGAACTCTTAATATAAAATTCCCAGGAGAAAGAAATGATTCCCCCGAGAGGTGCATGCCCCCTTTGGAGTTAAGGTTGCCCTCGTGCGCTTACTCTTGTGAAGATTTGCCACCTGTCTGGAAGCCAGTGAATCAGGGCTGTTTTCTGTGGCAGTGGCAAGTGTTTGAGAGGCTTTTGTACTGGAACTTTTTTAGTTGTGTCAACAGGTTAGCAGCAGCCAACCTACATTTCAAGCCCCTTCTCTCATCAAATGCTTCCTAATGGCATTGACGTGAAGAATCTGGAGTTTGTGCTTCCATGTGTCTATTTCAGAACCGGGGAACGGTCTCTCTGTGGTATCATGAGGGTGTGGAGGGTTCATCCAGACACTGACAGCATTCAGTCATATCCACAGATGCAGTTCTGCCCTTCAGTTTAAATCCAGAACTTCATAGCTTCTTAGAATAGGCTCAAATTGAAAAATCAAGGCTTAGAGTGCTTCCGGTTAACAAGACCCAGCCCAAATCTATCTTCTCTAGTTCTTTAAACCAGAAAGAACTAATTTCTTGTGAGGAATAACTTGACAGTATAGTAGACTAAAAGCATCCTGATGGTTTATTCAGTTCCTTCTTTGTCACAAAGATGAAAGGTCATCTCACCATCCGTGCTGTCTGGTAGCCATATTCAGAATGGTACTGCACCTCCTACAGGTTGTATTTTGCCTTTTGTATAAAATCCCAAATAAAGGTTTGTCTTCATTCAAATTGGCTGAATTCCAGCAGCTGGCGAACCAGTGCCAGCATGTGGAATCCAAAGCAACAGCTGAGGTGTCCACAAGCACTCTGAAAACTAAATGCACTTGGGTTCACGAGTGTACCTTCATGACACTGCACAGAGAGGTGGTTTTCACTGCCCAGTGGGGTCTGAATCTGGTGGAAGGTTTACTTGGAGCTGTGAAGATGGAAGCTGCAGTGCTTGTCAACTTATTTTTAAAGGAAAAGAAAAAGAAAAAGATCTTGCTTTAAAAATAGCTCTTAAGTATACAGAATAAGTACCAATCTGTCTTAGGTCAGTGGGGAAAAAAATACTGGCTTGTTTTGTTCTGTGAATCTTGTGAGGGGTATAGTGTCAGTTTGGATAGCACTGTTTTGTGGCTTTATGGATTGTTTGGTGTAGATGCTGAAAAAGTGAGTTTCAGTCTCTCTCATGGGTCTGCAGGTGAACATGCCTTTAAAGTCAGACCCCGCTGCATTTTGACTCCACGCTTTTCTTTGGTCTGTGGCTGGGGCCCTTCCGGCAGCCGAGTAAGCGCCCTTTGTGGGATTCGTCACCGAGCGGTGACGCTGAGTCCATGTTGACAGCGGGTGCGTGGCCCACTGGTGCAGTTGGCTTTTTCCTGGAAGGATGTTGTTAGGACCGTAGCAGTGGATCATCTGTAATTCCATTAAAACCTTAAGGAAGTAGAATTTACATAATCCTGCTGTGCTCCAAGGGTCTTTTAATCCATCTGCTTGCAGCGAAAACTGATAAAGCCTTTAAGGCTTTTCTGGATGCCCGGAACCCCACCAAGCAGCACTCCTCCACGCTGGAGTCTTACCTCATCAAGCCCGTTCAGAGGGTGCTCAAGTACCCGCTGCTGCTCAAGGAGCTGGTGTCCTTGACGGACCACGAGAGCGAGGAGCACTACCACCTGACGGGTAAGAAGCAGGGGGCCCCAGGTGGTGGCCTGACACTGCCACCCCCAGGCCCGCCAGCGCCTCTCCCCCTCTCTGGGTTTCACATTCGGAATATTTCTCAGCATCGTGATTGTTCGCCTTTAGATACCATTTTAGTGTGTGCAAACAGCTAGGTATCATGGCCACCCCTGTAGATGGGCACAACATCTGGGCAAAAAGTCTCTCACTGGAATAGCCCTCTGGAGGGACGATTCCGTTTCTCAAAGAACAGAATTTAAGCTCAGGGAGTGAAATCAGTTGCTTCAGGTCACGTGTACAGAGTGCTGCCAGGAGCTATGCCCGGGCCTGTTTCCCCACAACTTTGTGAGGGTCTGTGTTGTTTGCTGATCCATTCTGTTGTGTGAGGCTCCACCTTGTGGAGAGCTGCGGTGGAGACCCAACTCCCAAGGACAGATGAAGCTTTACAGCTGACGCCAGCGTGTTGTCTTTGTAACCTCAGAAATTATCAGTCTAAGTTTGTCAAATACACAGGGCCCCTCACTTGGATAGTAATTAGAGTGGAAGGACTGATGAAGCTGAAGCTCCTATACTCTGGCCACCTGATGAGAAGAGCTGACTCACTGGAAAAGACCCTGATGCTGGGAAACATTGAGGGCAGGAGGAGAGGGGGCGACAGAGGATGAGATGGCTGGATGGCATCACCGACTCAAAGACATGAGCTTGAGCAAACTGCAGGAGATAGTGAAGGACAGGGAAGCCTAGTGTGCTGCAGTTCACGGGGTTCCAGAGTCCAATATGACTTAGTGACTGAACAGCAATGAGTATCCCTTAAAGAGATGCTGTTTGGAGAGTAAGATTTGTTCTCCATGTGTCAAAACTAGGAGATCCAGTTAAGCTGCACATAATAAGCACATGGAGAGGGAAACAAACTTACTAATACATATTAGTATTACTGAATAGAAAACAGTGCAAAGTGTAAATGAAACGGTTTTTCTGGGACAAGCATATTGTATCATAATAAGGATAAACTTTTTGATATGAATGTTAAAACTTATATATAATAGTTAGGATTAGGATTCAGTTGCTGTGTGAATAGTTCACTTTGCACTGAGATGGTCTTTAAAAAGGATCTGTTAAAAAAATTGCCTTCTGAAAGCCCCTCTTCTCAAGATGGAAATTAAAATCCTGAATTAGAAGAAGAAATGAAAAATAGTGAGTTTGGAGGTGACTTGAAATTTTGCTTTTTGACCTTGACAAAAATCATTTTGTCCTTCACATGCCCATGTGGAAAGTTCAAATTAACACCAAACATAAATGCAAACAGTTGCTATTTACAGAGGCTTTTGTAAGTTCTTGTTAAAGAACTCTCATTGATCATTATTCCAGTTAAGTGGTCCAGGAGGAAGGCAAAATTTAAGAGCAGGTATCAGCCTTGGGTTTAATTCTGGCTCCTCATGTCTGGCACAACCCCTCCTTTGCACCTGAATTTTCTCATCTGTAAAATGGCATCAATAGTGGGTCCTATTCTGATTGCATTACTGTGGGGATTAAATGAGATGCCTCATGGAAATCACCTAGGAGAATATGCCAGATAGAAAGTGCTCAATCCGTGGGAGCTGTCATTGTTAGTGATGCTTTTTACTTGGACTCTGCCTCATTTCAAGGAGAATTTGAGGTAGAAACTAACTTTGCTGTTCTTCATTATAACTAGATTACCATGGGCTATTTATTTAAGCCCTCTGAATGATGCTGCTGTTGTTAAGAACTGGTCTCAGATTCTGGCTTGAAGCTTAAGGTTTTTCATTATTGCTGTTGGGTAGGATGTCAAACAAACCAAAGTTGTAAAACAAATATGACTGCGTATTTTGCAGAAGCACTAAAGGCAATGGAAAAAGTAGCCAGCCATATCAATGAGATGCAGAAGATATATGAAGATTACGGGACCGTGTTTGACCAGCTTGTAGCAGACCAGAGTGGAACAGAGAAGGAGGTCAGTAGGATTTTCCGATTCCGAGAGGCTAAATGCCTGTGACCATGGGTCTGGAGGTCACCTCCAGACCAGGCCACCCGGTTAGGGCCTTCCTACAGGAGAAATTGCCTAAAATTTTCTTTTTGATCCTAATGCTTATAAGCCACATAATTTAGGTATAAATGTAACATAAAATTGATTGCGTTGACATCTAAAGACATCACCATCTGTTAATACTGTACCAAAAGAACTAGTACTTAGCTCTTATGCATACCTCTTCCTCCTTTTCCTGTGGAGTGTGAGGTCAAGACAAATCCCAGAGGCTAAATGGAGAGCTGGGGCTGTAGGAGGGGAGGGGAGGGATAAAGGCAGTGGGAGTCAGCATGTGGGAAGAGATTGAAGGCTTTTCTTTTTCCCTTTTCTAACCTCAAGTAGTGGTGCTTACCTTGTTACTTATAAAAGCAGTTTAAGTGGAATTTGACAATTTCCCTAATTTTCTTCTCTGGCTGGATTACCAAATTTAGCATCTTGAGCTTTAAAGTCTACACATAAGGAGCAAGGTAGTTGAAGCAGAAAAAGGCAAGAACAGAAAACAGCTGGAATTTAGTTTTTTTTTAAATTACAGTCAGTTTCAATGTTATTAGCAGGCCTCGGGTGGTTTCAGGATTAGAGGTGATGAGTGTACTAGGTCCTGGATGAAACGTTAACAAAGGCACTTGGGATGAACCTTGACCCTGGGGTGGGAGGAATGTCATCCCACAGGTCACATCTCACCCACATACCGTGTGCACGCCTTGGAGCAAAATGCCTTCACCTTTTTCAGTTTGGTGCTTAGCTCATCTTTTCAAACCCTTAAGGCCCCATGTTCATGGGAACCATAAGAATGGAACATACTTGACTTTTAGCCATGACCATATACATGTGCTCCCTCTCTCTCCTGAGACACCCCCTACCCCCGCCCCCAGATCTCCATGTCGTCTTAATCTCGTTTTTCCCATTTAGGTCACAGAACTTTCAATGGGGGAGCTTCTGATGCACTCTACAGTGTCCTGGTTGAATCCATTTCTGTCTCTAGGAAAAGCCAGAAAGGACCTTGAACTCACAGTATTTGGTTAGTATTCGATTCACAAGAATGTCAACTTGACGGGCTGGCAAGAATGAAGAACCTCCTAAACCCACAAACTCCTGATTTCCAGAAGGACTTAGAATCACTGCGCTAATGGCTTTGACTTAGCACAGGCAGCTTCCAGCTCTTTAGAAGCCTTGCCCTGTACACACACATCCTTCTTTTCCCTTCTGCTGCTTGGCTTGGCGGATCTGGCCAAGTGTCACAGGAACAGAGCTCCTGAGGCTATTTTTGAAACCTGCCATCTTAGTAGTTTGCTGCACTTTTAAAGGCTGCACTTTATGCCCACCGGGAGCTGGGAGAGTAGCCAGACTGTGTGTTCTCATTGAGATGACCTCCATGTCTTCAGCTTCCGATAAAACAAGAATTCAAAAAACAAAATGCCAGGATCTCCTTCAGACAATAGCTTTGAAATAAACAAGTACTTGTGCATGATTCAAATATGAACAGAAGGAAGTACTATTTATTCACCCGTGTGTCAGCACTGTGGGATCTTGAAGAGCTTTGTTCTATTAAAATATTCAGCTGCAGTTCAACGTTAGGAGAGTTTGTATTAAATAATGACTTTTCTTTCTCTTCTCTTTCTTTAGTTTTTAAGAGAGCTGTCATATTGGTTTATAAAGAAAACTGCAAACTGAAAAAGAAGTTGGTAAGACATGAATTAATTTTGATTAAATCTAACTTTTTGAACTGTATCTTCCTGTTATTGAACAGGGAAGCCTGCTGAGTACCAAGGCCTGGCCAACTGATGTGGCTTATTCCTGGGGTAACTGAGCAAATTAGATACTTGGGGTATTTCTTATTCTCCCTATCAAAGATGTCTGTTTGAAAAGATGTACACAAATACCCATGCTGGGGGCCTACCTAGAAAGGCAGCTTTTCTGTCCCTAAAAATGACCCATCTTTGCTCCATACAAGTCAGTCTACGTAATTTTGGTTTCTTTTTAGAGGCGGTAACATAAGGTCATAGAAGGCTTGCTTGTCATTATTGCTTAGAAACCTAGAACTTCTGCTTTCCAAACCACAACTCTGCCCTGTCCGCAGCCTGTCCGAGAGCTTCCTCAGAACCTGGGCACACCTGACCCCATTCCCTTCTGTAGCCCAAGCCCCACACAGCGGTGGGTCTGCACCAGGGACTGCCCAGTACCTGTCATGCGCACACGTGCCCTGGGAGCCAGCTTGCTCTAACCCTGCTCTTGGGGGGCTTTCACCTTACAGCCCTCAAATTCCCGGCCTGCACACAGCAGTGCTGACCTGGACCCGTTTAAGTTTCGCTGGTTGATCCCCATATCCGCGCTTCAAGTCAGACTGGGAAACACAGCAGGTAATTGTTGTGTGTCATACAAATGCCAGGGGGAAAAAAAAACATCTTCTGGGAATTTTCAAACTATGGAATGAAAAAGGAGGAGGAAAGAACCTGGGGATAATTTTTGGTATTTTACAGGCAAGGACAGTGAGGATAAGAGATTGTTGTGATGTTTCTTTACAGATTTTGGAGGAAGTAAATGCTAGCGGATGGCTTTTCTTTGCCAAATACTTCTATTCATTGTTTCCTTATTTTCACTGTTGATGGTTTTCAACATTTTTCTAATATCCTAGTATCTAACATTTCTAGTTATTCTAATAATTTTAGGGTAATATCCCTAAAATTTGTTGAAGAAACACAGGTCCACAAATTTTTTTACAAAATTTGAAATACCAGAAAATTCCTTAAGATTCAGCAGTATTACAAGCGATACATTTTCCATGAAAAAAATTTTCCATGGAAAATGTTCAGAGATCCGAGAATAGCCCTGTTCTGGTGATGGAAAAGACCAACAGGCTGAGGCCCGCAGTGACAGTCTGGGTCCCTGTTCAGTTTTTGTTGCAAGTGCTCCCGTTTCCTGGACCATGACTGAGTGTGATGCTAGCTGCCTTCACCTAAAGTGCCTGAGTGTATCCTATTGTTCCTTCCAAGGAATGAGGTTGAAAAATGGGGTCCCCTTACCTCTTTCCTAGAGATGGGATCCAGAGGTAGGGCAGAAGCACCATGGATGGGAAATCGTCAGCAGGAAACGTACACAAAGTAACTAAAACATATTTAACTCTTTGTAACTACTGTGGAAGTCATACACAGAATTGAGCCTCAGAAGAAAATGATGAGAGTCGGAACTGGGAATACTGAACTCTTTAAAAAAAAGTTACTAGACTGTGGGTTTCAAGTTTCATGAGTGTCCTCTATCACAGTGTCTTTGGCAGAGGTGCAGCCCCTGGTCTCTTTTTACACAGGGACAGAAAACAGTTCCTCCTGGGAGCTGATCCACACCAAGTCAGAAACGGAGGGACGGCCAGAGACCAGCTTCCAGCTGTGCTGCAGGTATTACTGCCTTCCAAAAATGGACGCCAATGGGAGCAAGACACAATTATGTTCTCTTAAAAAGGGGTTTATTTTTAGTGCTCTCTTGAATTGTGATGACTTTAGGATCACACCCACCCTCTGCAAACTGGCAACTGCGGCTCTAGTAGAATAATACATTGATTAAATATACATCCAAATCTTAGTGCCTGCAGGAAGTTCAAGAATGATCAATTCTCACTCCTTTTGTAAGTGACAAGAGACCGTGGCATACTTGCTGGGCAACTTGCTGTCAGTCTGCCCTCATGTACCATGGGAGGGCAGGAGACAAGGAACGGAAGCTGGGTGAGACAGCAGAAACAACCAGTGTTTTCTCTCTCCCTTCCAGTGACAATGAAAGCAAAACCAACATCGTTAAGGTGATTCGATCTATTCTGAGGGAAAATTTCAGGCGTCACATCAAGTGTGAATTACCCCTGGAGAAAACATGTAAGGATCGCCTGGTACCACTTAAGAACCGTGTTCCTGTTTCGGCCAAATTAGGTGAGCACTTGTCTAGCTTGTGTATTCAGGAAAACATGATGAGCTGCTCTGCAAGCAGGTATGCTCTTAAGACAGGGCAGCTGTTCGTCCCTTTGTAGATGACCTGCAGTAGCTTTCTAAGCTGTAAACCAGACCCCAACACACAGGATGGAATGAGGCGGTCACTGCCGTTCTATTTCTTTTAAGAAACCTAAAGCGTGCCTCTCCCCACCAGACCTCCTTTTATAAAGTCTAACCACCCCCAACCCCAAATCCTTGTCTCCACTGGCTGACACAGTCTATACTTACCATCTTCTCTCTTCCACTGAGATGTACCGGAGTCAGAGGACTTGGTTCTGCTCATTGCCACATTCCCAGTGCTCACAACAGTGCAAAGCCTCTAGAGAAGGTCAATACTAAGTGAATAAAGGTCAAAAAACCTAATATACCCACTTAGTAAACCCACTCTACAGGTAAACATTCCAAACCCTGCTGTTCTTAAACTTTCTGCCTGTTTTTAAACTTCCAGCTTTCTATATAACTATTTCATTAATATCATCAATCTAGTTTTTAGTCTTGCAAAATGTCTCTCTTATTTTTGGTAGTCTGATCTCTTCAGATTTACTGTATACTTTGTTTTTTCCTCCACTGGCAAAATAAGCTACAGCCATCAAAAATATACTGTTGTCTGCAGAAACACAGTGAGTTCCCCCTTTTCCCTTCAATCCAAAAGAGTTAAATGCAAATACACACTGTGTGTGCAACTCAGTATTGACATTAAATCTCAAAGTTGGTGAGAAATCCAATAGACAGTTCTGATGAGAAAAAGCATTTTCCAGTCTTTACCTGAGTAGCAAGGGAAATAAACAGGTGGGCAGAGAAATACCATGTGATCTTAGTTCTGAAACTACAAAGTACTTTAGTAAAAGAAAGGAACCTAGATTTTATTAGCCACTTACTTTTAAATCTGTTCATTAGCAAAATAAGAATCCTAGCCTTTATGACACTTTATAACTTATTGCTCTATCTCAGTAATTAAGTTCTGATAACCGATCATCCAAAAACACCAAATTCCCCAACTTAAAATTTCAACTACACATAAGTAGAAAATGTCCATGTTTGCAGTATCTTCATTTTTTTTTGGCTCAAGTCCCAGGATAGTTGGTAAGTGAAATGAGATGAAAACTTTTTAATTAAGATGTTAACTCTCATAACCTCCAAGGCCAACATTACACATTGCGGAATCAGTTCCTCTGTCATAAGGGAATGTGTGCTTTTCTCATTGCAGCTTCATCCAGGTCCTTAAAAGTCCTTAAGAATTCCTCCAGCAGCGAGTGGCCGGGGGAGCCAGGCAAGGGCAGCTCCCTGGACTCTGACGAGGGCAGCCTGAGCAGCAGCACCCAGAGCAGTGGCTGCCCCGCTGCGGGGAGCAGGCAAGACACCCGGCAGCACCCCCACCCGGGCCTGGCCGATTTCTCCAACAGCCTCATCAAAGAGAGCGACATTCTGAGCGACGACGAGGAGGACTACCACCAGACTCGGGGGCGGGGCAGCCCCACCAAAGACATAGAGATCCAGTTCCAGAGGCTGAGGATCTCCGAGGACCCTGATGCTCACCTGGCTGAAGAGCCACCCGGCAAGGACGGGCAGCCCAAGCTGGTGCGGGGGCACTTCTGTGCCATCAAACGCAAGGCCAACAGCACCAAGCGGGACCGGGGCACTCTGCTGAGGGCGCAGACGCGTCACCAGTCCCTGGACAGTCATCCTGGAAACGCCAACCTTGATCTCAGCTCTGTTCTCGAGCGAGAGTTCAGTGTCCAGAGCTTAACGTCGGTCGTCAACGAAGAGTGCTTTTATGAAACAGAGAGCCATGGAAAGTCCTAGCACGGTCCAATCCAGATATGGGTTACATTGCTGGTTTCACTTTTAAACTGGTGGCAAAATGAAAATTGCAGAAACACTATTCATTATTAGGTTTTGTGCAGGATACATTTTCCCACAAATAGTTGTAAAGACTTAAGTTATTTTAATTTATTGTGGATCAGAAAACTAGATTAAACTGGTCAGAATTTGTAAATTACTTAAGTTTATATCCCTTTTGAGCAGGTATCAAAATGATTTAGCATCCTTAAGATGAATGCATTCTAATTTATGTAGAAAAAGATGGGGATTGTGATTAATAGCTTTTAAAAGATCATTTTTTCTCCAATCCTCTGGGTATTTTCTCTCAGCTATTAGGTTTCACTTTATTTAAAGCATATTTATTCTAATGTGGGTTAGGGGTACCAATGTGCAGATACTTCCTTTTTGTAAGGTTGTAATAGACATTGTTTATAATAAACATGTCACATCTATGCAGTATATATATGTATATTAAAAGATAGCTTGTACTGTATCTTACTTGATGATATTTATTCTCTTTACCAAGCTGTAAAAGGGGAGTAAGTCACAGCAGTGCGCACACATGAGAAGTCCAACACCTGGCAGGCTGGCAGCCCCAGAAGCAGCAGCTACGGTCTGCAACTCTCCTTGTCATCCCCTTTTTTCTGACTTTTGCCTGAGTTCTTCTCTGAAATTGTAAGCAAAGAGGTGTGGGTCTTCATCACACATTTTTCGGTACACATCGCAGAGGCTCTTAAAATGTGAGACAGTGAGTTGGGTAGGTCGGAGAGTCGGGTCCACATCTGCCAACTCAAGCAGTTTGCCTGTGCTTTCTAATCGCCAAGCTTCAGGGAATAACATTCTGAAAGGAAGAGGAAAAAATTCAGAATTTCACTTAAATTCTTCAAATGATGCTGCTTCCTTCTCCCTGCCTTTGAAAATGGCATGGTTCCAACAACATTAAGGAGTGGAAGAGGAGCCTCTGCAGAGACCAGCGGGCCCCAAGCCCGTGGAGGAGGCTCTGCTCACACCCCCGGCAACAGGTATGAACCACCACTAAGGGCAGAGCTAATCTGACCACGTGAGAAAAGAGTTCTAAAGCTAAATCAGTACATGCATCTTTAAGAGAAACTTATCATATGCTCAGCTGCATTCTTAGAGAAATACAAGTTTGTGCCTCATATTTTAAATATAAAAAATGCATATTATTTCTGGTGCAGTTTGATTCTCTGTCACTTGAACTTACCAGCCTAAAGTTTAGAAAATGTGAAAACAAAGTTATTTTCCTCTTTAACTGAAGCATCTTTAAAATTGACTCAAGTATAAACTGTAAATTTCATCTAACAATCAGATTATTGTTTTAAAATGTGTAGTAAAACTGACTGAAATATTGCAAAGCTATACCTGGATTCTGTTTTCTTCTCTCAAGTCTCAGAGGCTCAACAGAACTTGTCTCAAAGGGCTTGGAAGACATCGTGGCAAGAGGAGACCGAGTTTTCTTACAGGCTGATGGTCTTCTCAACCAGGAACCCCATGTCCCCACATTTTCAGGTAAGACTGCGTTCAGTTTCATGGTAAGCAGGGGTTTGATCATCGTTTCTGTGATCTGGGACTGCTGTGTGGTGTGATGTGACTGAAGATCACCAAAAGGTCAAAGAGGGTCACAAGACTTGGTCCACCTCTGCACAGAGGATGGCCTGTGTGACGTGAATGGAGCTCATTACTCAGCTGGGGGTTGTCTTGGAAACGCTAGGGCCAGCTCTGGGCGCAAGCTGGTTCTAGGATTGCTACAAGTGGGATGTACTTTCTGTGGTTTTCTTCCCTCTCTGAATCAGGGCTGTCACGTATAACTATAGGGGTCACACTTTGTGTGACCTCCAACTCATGTCCTACTTACAGCAGTGCATCCTGACGGGGGGTGGGTGGGGAGCTGCAGCAAACTAGAGGGGTGCCTTCACTCTAATTGTACCAGGATGGCTAGTGGCATCACCAACTAGAGAAGTAGTAACTTCCTGCTGACCATGAACACCGGCCTGACTAGAGCCAACCAATGGCAGGCTGTCAGATCCTCCGGGGCAGGGCGGGGGGGTCTGTGGATTCCAGTGGTTTCAGGAGGCAGCTGTCCAGCTGGGCCTGAAGAAATTTCACATGCTAAAGGATTCTTCACAAAACCAGAAAGAGAGAACTGGAATGGAGCTAGCTGTTCTTAGAAAATAATGCACACTAAGTCACTTCAGTCATGTCTGACTCTTTGCGACCCCATGGACTGTAACCTGCCAGGCTCCTCTGTCCATGGGATTCTCTAGGCAAGAATATTGGAGTGGGTTTCCATGCCCTCCTCCAGGGGATCCTTCCGGCCCAGGGCTCGAACCTGTGTCTCTTTACATTTCTTGCATTGGAGGCAGGTTCTTTATCACCAGCACCACCTGGGAAGCCCTAGAAAATAATACGTGCCTCTAAAGCTAGGGATTCCTCTGGTGGCTCAGACAATAAAGCGTCTGCCTGCAATGCGGGAAACCCGGGTTCAATCCCCGGGTCAGGAAGATCCCCTGGAGAAGGAAATGGCAACCCACTCCAGTACTCTTGCCTAGAAAATTCCATGGACGGAGGAGCCTGGTGGGCTACAGTCCATGGCCTCACAAAGAGTTGGACACGACTGAGTGACTTCACTTGCACTTTCTAAAGCTAAATGGATTTAAAGAACTACAGTTGACTGTATTAGGTGGATTTCTTAAAATCACACATTTGCTTTCCTGCCTTCTTAGACTCTGTTGGGCCCAGTCGCACCTTTTCCTGACTATCAGTGGCTATCAAGCATCACTGGTGACCCTGAGGCCTCTCAAGCTCACACAGACACTTCAGACATTGTTCTGGCTACTCAGAAGTGCTTCCTAGTTTTAACTATGTTCTCACAGTCTTCAAGATGTAGCAACATGATGGAAAGAGAGCATTAAAAAACCCACTTAGACAGTGTGTGTGATAGGAATGACACATACTTGGCCTTTGTCCTAGGTTCCTGAGACACAGCTTCTAAAATCTTTGGAATTCCCCAAGTAAGGGGTGACAGGAGCATCATTTGTTATTCATAACAAGCCCCTTTCAATCATACCTATGCTAATGAGGTGATTCTTGGTGGCCCCTGGAAAGCATCAGGCTAGGGGACTCAATTATATGACTCAAGGATGGACCTACCACTGCACGTCTGAGGAGTGAAGAGCTGGAAAATTGCACTTAATCACCAGTGGCCAATGCTTTTTACTGAGTCCTGCTCTGGTAATGAACTTCCATAAATCCCCCAAATAATGGGGTTAGGAGCACTTTGAGATCGGTGAACACACGAGGTGCTGGGAAGTGAGAAACCTTGAGAGGGCATCCTGACAACAACCCATGTCCTGGGCATCTCCTCCAACTTGGCAGTTCCTGAGTTATAGCCTTTAAAATCAATACATGAAAGTATGAGCCATTCTAGCAAATTACTGAAGCCGAAGGTGGACAAGATCATGGAAACTGCCAATTTAGAGCCAGCCAGTCGTAAACACAAGCAGCAACCTGAGACTTGTCACTAGTGCCTCAAGTGGGGACAGCCTGGTGGCAGTAAGTTACCAGACTTGAATTAAATTGCAAGACACCCAGGTGGTGGTCGGAAACTTAGGGAATTTACTCATGTTGGAGAAAACACCACACGTGTAGTGGCAGAAGTGTCCAGAGTAAAAACAGCTCAGGTCCCAAGTGAAATCATGACCTCCTGGTACAGGCTCACTGTAAACTGTGTGATGTCACTTTTAGTTTGTACTTACGATCAAACCAACCAACCTTCCAGTGGCATCTAAGGTTAAGAAAGCGTTTTGCTTTCTCCTCAGTGGCTGTCAAGGTTTGTTCATCGCAGGATCTGAACTAAGAGTAATATCTACAGGCAGTTTGAACAATTGTAAAAACATTAGTTCTTAATCTTGGAAGGTGACTGAGGAGTTTGTAAAAAGTGCTGCTGAGAGGCAAAACCATTCTCACCCTAGCCCTCGATGGCAGTATTTCCTTCGGAACTGAAAGGCGTTCTGAACCACCTTCTCCACCAGCTTGAAGGGCTGCTCGATCCTGGGCCGGGTCAGGGGGGTGAAGTGCACCACCGCCGAGTCCACCTGCATTGTCAGAAAACACACAGCGTTTCACTGCCTGCGGTAGTGCATTAAGCGGTTTACCTTGGTGCAGCACAGGAGGGTGGACCAGCAGGAGCGCGGCGCATCTCCTCCAGGCATGTAAGATGCTACACTCGCCTGTGAGCAGCTGCAGGGAACTCACAGTTGGCTGTATCGGTTCTGTCACGGCAGCCACTAGGCCTGTGCTTAATAGTCACTTAATTTTAGATGTGGTTTTACAATGGCCATTTAAGATTAATCCAAGTAATCTTTAAAGCAGGCAGGTAACATATAGCATTAGAATATTTAGCTTTTGAATGAGTAAAAAATAAGCTGCAGCAGCCGTTCCAGCTGTAAGGCTGGACTTCAAAAGCCAGAGACGTGGCAGATGGGCCCCCAGAGACCACTCAGCCCTAAACTCCCCAGAAAAGGAATCAATTAGGACACCACTTCTTTCGGATATAGACACTGATTAATCAGCTGGATTGAATTCATGTTCGTTGTCTGCATGGCCACATAACTTTCTGCTAATAACTTTAAATGCTCCATGAGGCACACGCATGGAATGGAATGGAATGGAAACCACCAAAAATACTACTGTTTAAGTGTTAAGCTACTACCAGCTGTTGAGATTCTTATCAGAAAGCAAAACTTCTCAGGTATATCCCTATTCTAAAAATGGACTCACAGTGGTTCACAAGGATATATTCAAAACAACACTGGAAAATACTCAAAGTAAAGACTAGGCGAGGAAATGGAGGCAAAGCAGCTATGATACACAAAAAGCCTGACAGAGAAATGGTCTAGGAAATGGGAAGTCTACTCGTAATTTACAAAAGCTTCAGTCTCTAAGCAATCATTGCTAAGCCTGCTCCTTAGAACATCATATACTTTACAGAGGCTAAGAAAGTACAGCAGTTTATTAAGTGTGGGCCACACCGCTACTTGTCAAAAGGAATTCTATGTTTTAAAATTCACAGGGGTTATCATGTTCTCTCAGGAGGACATGCTCCTAAATATCCTTGTGGCTACAAAAGTATTCCTTCTACTGGGCTTGTAACATATATGGATGGGGCAACGTTTGTTGTTTGTTTTTAGGTTGGAGGAAAAGTACTGGCATGTGATGTGAGGCTGTGTGGACAAGAAAGAGCCAAGATGACCAACCTGGATGGGCTTTCAGAGGCGTTTCTCCTGCTTGGTGGGGTCTGAGCCGCCTGGAACCGCCCTGCTGACCTCCCTGCCCCTCTCATCACTGAGGCTGGCAAATGCTAGGAATGCTCTAAGCTGGAGATGAAAGCTGGCATTGGAGAGACTTTGCACCTGAAAACGCTCCCTAAAATGTCCATCTTCAGACTGTTTTAGTGACGATTATACACCTTGGGTGGAACAGTTCTTCCACTGTGGTGACTATCTCAATGTTCTTATTAAATTTTAATAGTTTTTCAAATTGTGCTCTATGTGTTTCTCCAAGTTCACTAACAAACACTTCCTTTCCTGTAGGAAACGAAGTGTTTCAGTTAAAAGGCCAGGACTTTTCTTAGAGCTTCACAAAAATACTGCAGAAACAGGATCCAGGGGTCCCAGAGAGGTTTGTGGTCAATACAGAGGAGAGCAGCACGGGAGAACACAGGGGACTGGGGATCAACTGAACTCAACTGTTCTAGACCGTTCTCTTGACTTCGCCCCACCCCTTTCTACCACCTGCGTTCACTGGCATTCCTGTCCTGACCTCTCATTCTGCCAACCCTCTATGACTCAGCCCCTTGAACCCTTTCAATGCAATCCTTCCAAGTTAGTTTTGAAAGGATTCTTCCAGTCAACAGCCTGCCAGTCTCCAGAGAAAATAATTTTTTAGTAAACTGAGATAAAATTAAACCCTACCCAACCCTAAACCCACAAAATATTATCAAAACTCTAATGTTCAAATACTAGTAAGACCAAAGGTATGGAAACAGGGATATATGCATTCTCCTTCTAGTAAGAAACTGCCACTCCTAGAATCCTTGGATTTAAAAATTTGGCCTCATCTTTATTTGCCTGATTTTATTCCTTTGAGGTATAGCTGGTATTTACAAATACAGGCAACATGTTTTTTATTTTTTAAAAAGTTCAAAACCTGTATAAATATAGCAGCATCCCATATACACTGTAGCAGCAGACTTCCAAAGTTTGAATATAACTTTGATACCCAGTTAAGCTGGCTAATAGTATGTTTCAAATAAAAGGAAATCTCTATTCACTATCAAATACAGTCACTATTTAGCAGAGGATCACAGAAAACTCAGGCAAAAAGGCTCTTCCAGGAACGTGTCCTACTTCTCTGGGAGACCTACACCCTCTTTTCTACACCTGCCTCCAAACACACTTCTCAGAATCGCTGTAGGATGGAACCCATTTTCTGTAGAACCACAGGAAAGCTACTTAGTAACTATGGTAACAGATTCAAAAATGCTTTTTACTTATAATATAAATGAATGCTTATTTAAAATTACAACCATTATTTTTCCTTGCCTGAGTTTTAAGTCTGTTAAAGGGTTTGATTCCAAAAAAGAAGTCAGTACATAGGCACTAGATGCACTTAAATATTCCAGTTTAAATGTCCAGTCCGTTTCCAAACTCGGCCAATCAGTACACTAAAATGACCTACTAAAACTTCAAATGAGAGGATATACAGCTTTAAATATTTACCTTTCCAAACTACTGTAAGGTCGATGCTGCACAAAGCAGAGGTTCTGCTTCTCAACATTAGCAGGCTGGAGGTGGGTGTCCCACTTCCCAGGCCAGGGTGTCTAGGATGTGACTGGTTATGAGATCAGAGCAGCACTTTGGCCTCATGGGAGAACTGGGGTAAGAAACTATTACATCTCAGATGTTACCAGCTGAGATCCTGAATCGACATGGTGCAGGGAACACTGAACACTGTGCAACCCTTCTGACTTTGAGATGACCACAACATGTCAAAGAGCTCAATAACTACCCTACAGAAAGGCAGAGAAACAGTATTGGCCATTCTCTAAGAAAAGGTCTTCAGCAGCTCCCATGGTGTTCAGGACCATTAAAGGATAAGCCACTGGGGACGAAAAATGCTTAGGAAGTTACAGTTCCCTTAGCCAAGATATGACCACAACTGGGAGACGACAGAAAGGATGACGCAAACAAAGGATGAGTACAGGGGATAATCAAACTCCAGAAACAACACGAGGATTCGGCCTTCTAGGTGGGACTGTCTCAGGCAGATTTGTGTAGACGGCACGAAGGGTCCAGAGATCCTGAGGCAGGAGAGTCACGTTCGGGCGTCAGGTGAAATGGGAGTGGGGGGAGTGCACTGGGGATGCTTGGCTCCTCCCCAACCAGTGCTGGCTCACCCCCTCAGGGCTCCCATGCTCATGTCTCTGGCAGAACGTCCTGGGGGAGGCTGCACCTCCCCCAAGAAGGGTAGCAGTCACAGTCACTACTGCCTGTGATATTATAGTTAGGCAGCTTGTGGAATGCCTCAACGTTTCCCCTCTTTTCCTTCTGAGAATGATACAAAAAGAACAGATGTTTAAACAGTCACAGTGTTTACGCTCAGAGCATACGCACCTAAGAAAAGTGAGTGAACTGAGGGCACAATAAGAAATGAGTCTAAGAGGCCCCCAAAGTGAGGGCAGAGGCGGCAGAGGGCTTATTTACTGTGTATATTATGTAAACACACACATGTATGTAAATTAGGCCTACCAGCAACAAGAAGACATGAGGGTTTCTTGGTCTCAAGGAAGGGAACAATTTTGGGGAGGTGAACGCTTAATTTTTAACAAATACAAGAGGGACAAGAATGCACAAATACTGGATTAGGATATTCTGTTATACTTAACTTGGAGGTGCCGAATGATCACAGGGAAAATACCTTTCTAAAACCACAAACATGTCTAAAAGCAGAGACATTACTTTGCCAACAAAGGTCCGTCTAGTCAAGGCTATGGCTTTTCCAGTGGTCATGTATGGATGTGAGAGTTGGACTATAAAGAAAGCTGAGTGCCGAAGAATTGATGCTTTTGAACTGTGGTGAACTCTTGAGAGTCCCTTGGACTGCAACGAGATCTAACCAGTCCATCCTAAAGGAGATCAGTCCCGGGTATCCTTTGGAAGGACTGATGTTGAATACTTTGGCCACCTGATGCGAAGAGCTGACTCATTTGAAAAGACCCTGATGCTGGGAAAGATTGAGGGCAGGAGGAGAAGGGGACGACAGAGTTTGAGATGGCTGGATGAAAGCACTGACTTGATGGCCATGGGTTTGGGTTGACTCCGGGAGTTGGTGATGGACGGGGAAGCCTGGCAGGCTGCGGTTCATGGGGTCGCAAAGAGTCCGATACAACTGAGTGACTGAACAGCACAACCTTTTCCCCAGACCATGACTTTAGTGTTTGTGTAACAGCGGCCCCTGGAGGCCCCTGGGGAGGACAGAGGAGGTCCCTGCTAGGGGCCGGGCTGTGGCAGCAGAGGGGCTGTGGCCAGGGCCCTGACCTCTGGTTTTGTTTCATGCCTCCAGAGAAACTCCAGCACCTCTGAATCAGTCAGCTCCTTGGGAGTGGCTTCAATCTATACAAACTCACCAGGTAGTCAGTAAATGCCGCTGCTATAAATATTACCATTACTATACCGAGAAGATGGATAAATGAACGTGGATGCAAATCTACTAATTCATAATGAGTCACAACTGTCAAAGAGACATGCAAGTTGACTCGTCAGTACGTTCCCTTCCTTAAACAACTACCTAAAGTGCAAAAGCTCTTATGCTGAGAAGTCTTGCAGAGCACAGAACAGGAACAAGCTCATGCAGATGCTGTTGCCACGGTCACTGGTGCTCAGCCTGAGGGCCTGGCCACTCATGGGCACAAGGTACAGGGCACTGGGTTCCCCCAGTTCATGTGCTCTCAGCACCCAGACCTGCTCTCCTTTTGCGGAGGTGCCCTCTGTGTTCACGCTGTCCTGCTCTTCCTGTTTCTGACTTGAAAGACTGTCTTTTTAAAGACGAATTCCATAGCTACAGGATCTCTTTCTTCGCATGCTGATTTTACTAGTTTAACTCATGGCGTTTTGGGGGACATCCTATGTATGTAACCAGAGGTATGACAATAAATAGAGAAATGATGGAAACTGATGTAAGTTCTCTAGTTTGGCAATATCACAGAGTCCAAACGAACCCACCCAGGACGGCAGAGTGTGGGCTAGGACTGAAACGCAGGAGACCCAGTGGGCAGAGAGGGAGAAGCACAAGGAAGGCAGGCAAAGGGGAGGAGGGGCGATGAGCTGAGCCAGGCCAAGACGAGGGGCGCTCAGTCCACGACCTGAGTCACTACCAGCAAGTAAGGTGTTTTTCAAAAAAAATGTCCTGGTTTTCAAAATAACATGCAAAGCGAACAACAAATACATACCTACAAGTTGATCTCCAAGTGTCATGGCAAAATCCAAAGACTGTCTTAATATTCTAAAATAATGTGATAAAGACATAGAAAACAAATCCTCAAGATCCTTTCACATGAAGACATTAAAAAGGAGCAATAAAATGTTGAAGAAAATAAGGTAGTAAATAATAGAAAAATGGCAGTGTAAGCCACATCAGGAAGATGTATCTGACTTGCGCGGAACCGAGGTGGCCTCATTAGACATGTGGGAGCACACGGTAACCAGAGAGCAGTCATCTTCATTTAGATACAGTCCCCACTGTAGTCTACAAACCACCAATTCTAAAGAACCAAGTGTTCAGGGCAGCCTGAAGCATTATTTTAAATAAAATGACCACAAAGGTGGAAGACAATAAAGCACTGACTGTGCTCATAGCTGACACTGTTAATATTCCATGATAGAGTCAGGAAGAGAATCATTTTTTTAGGATTAAGTCAGTCACTTTAAATTCGTGGGACTGGAACAGGTAAACTGTCTTAATCTTAACCTAAACTGAAATTATTTTTAAGGTTGAAGAGAAAGAAAATAAATGAGAAAAGACACTTAAAAACAATCAGAACCTCAACTTTCCATTGGAATTGAGTGGGCAGTATTTTACACACACACTGACTGGGCATCATCCCTGACAACAGAACTGAGGGCCCCAGGGCTTTTCTGAAGCGGGATGATGCTTGTGTGCGGGCAGGGGTGAGAGACGCAGGTCCAGAGAACCACCTCCCACAAAGGCTTAGTATCGCTATTTCTTCTCCAACATTCAGTCAAACTACTGCTTCTTTAAACAAAAGCTTGTCTGAATATCCAGAATACTGTCACTGGGAAAAATATGCCAAGGGAATCATTTGTTATTTTGTCTTAAAAACAGATAAATGAAAACATTAAAAAAAAAAAAAACAGTTGGGACTGCTGAGTCACTGGCCAGCTACTCTGCAGTCACTCGTGGACTTGGCCGGAGTGAGAAACAAATGTTGTTTTTCAGGCTACAGAGGTGTCAGGGTTCACTTGTTTCCAGAGCTTAATCCAGACCACCACAGAAAGGAGCGACTCATATTATAATGAGACTTGAAAACACATTCTGTTCTGAATGGGACAGGGCAGGGCTCTGTGTACAGAGCTTCAAAAATCACAGTATTCCGGGCTTGAATTCCACATTCCTGCTACTTTACTCATTTTATGGACCTTACATAACTTCTCAGGAGCTTAGTTTTCTCACCTCTAAAAATGAGACGATTTCTTCTATCTCATAGACTTGGTTTAAGAATTAAATATACCAGGACTTTGCTGGTGGTACAGTGGATGGGAATCTCCCTGCTCATCCAGGGGACATGGGTTTGATCCCTGGTCTGGGAAAATTCCACATGCCGCTGCGCAACTGGGCTCATGTGCCAGAACTACTGAAACTCACGCACGTAAAGCCCGTGCTCCACATCAAGAGAAGCCAACTTGATAAGAAGCCCCCCACTCACTGAAGCTAGAGAAAGCCCACACAGCAACAAAGACCCAGCGCAGCCAAAAAAGAAAAAAAAAGAAACCATACTGCCTCAGATCGTACTAAAGAGTTGCAAAATTAATTAATAAAATGACCATCTGATTTAAAAAGGACAAAAATTACACTTTTAATCATGTAATGTATTATTGTCATTTTGTATACTCAAAATCAGTTTCTGAACTCATTCAACAATTATCTACCGCACCTTGAAAATTAGCTAGGCACCATTCCTGGCACAGCACTGGCAATTCACAAGACAGCAGGAAATGCTTGCCCTTGTGAGGTTTACATTCTAGAGGTCTTAAGCCAGAGTAAGCAGGAGAGTGGCTCAGAGGTGGTAGGTTTCTTGATTTATTTCCAAATTTTGGAACAAAGAATTTGTTGATTGAGTGGATATTGGGTATTGAAACAAAGGATGCTTTTATGATCCAGGGTTTACCAAATGAAAGGATGAGTTTGCCATTAACGGACATTGGGAAACTGGGGAGAATCGCTGTGGGGCAGATCAGTTGTTCAGTCCTGTCCCTGACAGATCTGAGACATCTATCAGTAAGTCACATTGCCAGCTGGATATACACAAGTTGGGTGTTCAGTGGGGAAGGGTTAGGAAGAAAGACATACTAAGATAACAAAGATAAGGTTTACCTAGAGAAGCCTCCGGACTTAAAACGATTTCTCTGTACTATCTACATTGGTAATTATGTCAATGAATTACATTTCTCTGTGCACTTTCACTTTCTAGCTCCTTTTCCTTGGGCCTCAATGTGCGGCTTGTGGGATCTTAGTTTCCCCACTAGAGATTGAACTGGCCTGGGCCATGTCAGTGAAAGCACCAAACCGTAACCTCTGGACCACCAGGGAAACTTCCCTCTGGCTCCTTCTTTATACAAGAAGGGCCTTGTGTTAAAGGTCTATAGTTAATGAAAGTTATTTACATTTCCGAATTTTGCCTTTTAAAAACAGGTGGTTAAAGGACTTCCCTGGTGGTCCAGTGGTTAAGATTCTGTGCTTTCTTTCAATGCAGGGGGTGAGGTTTTGATCGCTGGGCCGGGAACTAAGATCCCAAGACAGTGAGGCGTGGCTGGGGGTGGGAGAACAGGCAGTTAACACATTATAGGATAAGTGTACTCATCAAGACAGAAAAAAAATCAAAAAGGTCTTGAAAACACCAATGTACAGGGACTTCCTTGGTGGTCCAGGGGTTAAGAATCTGCCTGCTACTGAAGGGGACACAGGTCTGATCCCTGGCCGGGGAAGATCCCACACGCTGCAGAGCCACGACTACTGAAGCCTGCGTGCCCATGGGCTCTACAACAAGGGAAGCCACTGCGCTGAGAAGCCCGAGCACCACGATGAAGAGCAGCCCCCACCTGCCACCGCTAGAGAAAGCCCACGCTCAGCAACAAAGACCCACTGCAGCAAACTAATTTTTTTTTTTTTAAAGCAACGTACATTACAGCATGCTCAAGCCATTTATCCTCAGGAGGCTGTGTTATGCTGGAGGTGAGAGCAGGGAGCAGGCTGGTCCCTCCGCAGACCCCCAGCCAGCCTCGGCACAGGCGAGTGTGCACAACCAGCACACAAGGAGTGCAACGAGCCAAGACACTGAGGCATCTGTGGATTCTTGACACAGCAGTGAGAGCAATGCTGTGAGTGTCAGTGCCTGAAATTCAGCTCTACTCCCTCCAGTACTTTAATACGTATCTTGCTAAATGCCAGACTTAGAGATGATTAAAACCAACCAACAAAAAACTTAGAAAGATCCAGATAACTGAAACATGCATTTTTATTAGTCACTGCTTTTTAAAGAAATGAATACATCTAACATGGCTATTAGCAGTAGTAAAAATTTAAACATCCAGCCATACATAAACTTATCTTCTCTTCTCATAGTGGTTATAAAAGCACAGCTTGTAGAATTAAAATTACTGAGGTAGAGAGGAATGAGAACCCAAAGCAGATGAAGATGAAACATGTCTGCACCACCACTCATGGTCTAGCACCTCAGTGTTTGCTTTTGGTTTCACCTGAAATGGTTCATCACATTATTTCTGTGTAGCTTCTTTACAACATTTTCTAAAACCTCTTTATTAAGTTATACTTTAGAAATCTTTCTCCGTGTAAAGGCTAACAGAAGAAAATTCAGGATACCCACCCCTCACCCCTCCTGAAAAAACACTTGTAGGTTTTACTGATCAGATTCTAGTCATCAGCTGGTACTGGGTTTTCTTTTTACTTTCATCAAAATATACATATTTAAACCTGTCTTTTAAATGTTTAGTCTGAAAGCTACAATTTTGTGAATCTTGATTTCACACAAGTCAGAAGCACCAGAATAAAAAGAAAGTCTCACTTAACTATCACTTGCAAAGCACAATCTGGTTAAAAATATTTCAGACCACATTCTGTAACTGGGGACATAAAGTAATAAACTGTATCTTCCAACACAGATAAAAATTCAAAAATAAATTATAACTATGGACTAAAACATAATATTAAAAGAAAAGAAAGTCTTCCTGTGAGCGCCCAGATAACTCCTCCTCTGTATGTTTTGACACGAGAGTACTGCAGCTTTCAGGTTTCCACAAATCCTGCTGTAACAACAACTCCCTCCCTTCCCCGCCTCTCTCGTCTTAATTCTTCCACAGCTCAAAAAATGAGATGGAGAACCTGGTATTTATCTTCTAGCACCATCAGCAGTTTTCACCTCTCAGATTTCTGTGCTGCTCGTTGCTATTTGCAAGTTAACTTGGTGGAGTTTTATCATTAATATTCAGAAGCTGTGAACTGAGCCTCATGTATGTGGTCTCTCTTCATCAGACCTTATTGGGGTTCAACTGAAGATGATTGACAGAAGACAGTTAAGATACTAAAGGCTACTGACAAAAGGTATGGAAAATGAGAAGCTTCCATAATGCTTGGGGATCTAAATATAGACTTTCAAGTATAACTTGGTTTGAATTATAAGTTGTAAAGCTGTTTTTAAATGCTAGATTTGATATAAATAAATCTTGTCTGGAAAACTGACTTTACATTTTCATGAAATCCACTTCAGAATTTCTTTGGGAAATAGCTCATAAATTTAACATTACAGGTTCTGTTCTATATGCAGATTTTGGAAGCAAGAGCGCGCTATTTAGAACTAAGTTTTTACATGTGACCTCTCTGCTTTTGCCTACTTTCACAGTATTTCACCACCACAACCACTGAACAAAGTATGCCTTTATCCTCTATGAGACAGAAATCCGAGAGAACAGGCCACAGACTGTACCATGCTTATGGCTGGAGAGAGAGAGAGAGAGAGAGAGAGAGAGAGAGAGAAAGATTTCACAGTAACAGCTAAGATGCCAGTATATTTTTATGAAAGGAGAGGAGTGACCTTCATTTTGGAGAATGGACTCTAAGTTTTTTTATGCAGAGGAAAGCACTTAAGAGTCCAATATTCACTAGTAAGTGAGCCCTGTGCTAACTTAATGCAATGTCATATTGTTTACACTGATTTTGGCTGTCTGTAATTTATCACTGCCAGCACGTGTTAATTAAGATGAACAGGCTGTCTGCAAGTCTGCGTTACACTGTAATTTATAAAATGTATTGGTTAATGGGAAGAAAAGAGTTATAATTGGGAAGCTGAGCACAGACTGCACAACACATAAAGGTTACTCAACCAAAGTGGGAAAAAAAAAAAAAAGAAACGAGATGCTCACAGGGAATGCTAACAGCAGTCTCACTCCTGAAGAATCCCTTAAGCCGAGAGTGGTCTGAGAAGGCAGCAACTGAGTGAGCTGGCTGGAGTCTGAAATGTTAAAACTCAAACCTGAATACAGCTGTTATGAAACTACAAACACACGTGCTTTTTTTTTTCTTCTAGAAACCGGAACTTTTATTTTGGTCTCAGATATGAAAGGAAATCTGGAAAACAGAGAAAGAATGAACTGTATGTAGGATGGCAGGCAAAGCTGAGGTACTCTGATGCTACTGACTCTTAAGAATTCAAAATCTCAGAGAAATCTCCTGAAACTGTAGAATTTACATTTTAAGGTCGAATCAGACAGCCCAGGATTTAACCTCTTGGGGAATCAATGTTATTACAACTATACTGAACTAAACAGTTATATTCAAGGTAACATAGGCATGGAGTCGCATTACTGTAGATATTTCACAAAAGCCAGACATGATGGACTTCGGTGAGTCTCTGAAGCTAAGCCATTTGCTCATTTGCCTTATTAATTCCCTCTGGAGTCTCTTTTTCTCTTGGTGAGAAAGAGAGTGAGGGAAGTTGACTATTAACGGTGGTTTTGCCTTCAGATGGAGTAGCACTGATCCCAGAGGAAGCACACACGAGGATTTCACCAGGAATTACTGTGGCAGGTAGAGGGGGACAGGGTGAGGATGCTGAGGAGGGGCAGAAGCGGGCAGTGGGCACTGCCGATCTACTGCTGAGGTGACCTACCACCTAAGTGTCCTAATCCAAAACAATGGTGATGGCCAAGATTATAGAGCTATGATTTCCTTCAGCTCTAAGAGTCTATGAAAATAAATGGCATCAGCCTAAGGGAGGAAGAGGAAAGAAAAAAAAAACACCCAAATGCCATTAAATATCAACTGTCACATGACATGAAAATTTAAAAACATTAATAAACCACGTCAGTTATAGTTTACTGAGTACCTTCTATGGGTTAGAAAACTTCACTACTGTATTTACCTCCATGATACAGACACAATATAATCCTCCCACTTTCCAGAAGAGGATATGAGGCACAGAGGGGTTCTGGAAAGCCAAGATTTGACCCAGGTATTTTATTAGATTCAGAGCTCATACTGCCTTGTGTGAAACAGACATGAATCATGACAGAGCCATTCTAATACATCATTCAAAAATTAATTCGGAAATGCACAAGAGTCAGTATTGCTGTATTTCAGAAACTACTTTATTTTCCTCAAAGAAGGCAGAAAATACTGCCAGATTAAAACACAGCAAGCACTATCTTTTCCCTCATAAAAAGAAAGGGAAGGAGGAAACAAAGAAAAGCGTGAATTAGTTTTGTTACTTTCTCAAATACAAATGATGTGGCTACTTCTGCTTTGCACTTTCAAGATTCTATGTCACTACTTCTGAATCGTTTAGAATAACCGGTTTTGCAGCAGACTTCATTTGGGTCAGGGAACGGTTCTGGTCCCCACTAGAAAGGATCTCACATTCTTAGAAGCAAAAGACACTGGCTCAATTGTTTCAGTTTTGAGTAACTTGCACCTGAAGGGAGGCAATGGCATGTCTTAGGTAAAGATTTTGCAAACTGGAAATCAGAGATAATCAAGCTAGTGAGTTTGAGTTCTTTCTACTACTTTCTTTTTCTTTAACAATTCACTTGGGCCATCTGAATGGCATGGAGAATGTTTAACAGATTTTTAAAATAATCATTTTTCAAATAATGAAAACTTTTCTAATATATATTTATAAATCAATTTTAACAGGTGGGTTTAAACTATTCTTCCTTATTACCAATAGAGTATTTTATTTAAAGTTTTTAAAACCTGGAATACTATTAAAATCCTTTATCACCTATCCTACAGCTGGAATTCAGTGCCTAAATCTCCTAACAAGGTACAAGCCTACACTATAGACAACTTCAGCAGGGTTTAAATTTTAAATAAAACTACTATATATAAAATAACCAACAAGAACCTACTATATAGCACAGGGAATGCTACTCAATACTTGTAACGACTTATAGGGAATAGAATCCAAAAAAGAGTGGACATATATATAACTGATTCACTCTGCTGTACAGTAGAAGCTATAACATAGTGTAAATCAATTATACTCCAATAAACTTTTAAAAATTTTAAATCAAGAAACAAAGTGGACATCTCTTTCCTTGATGCCAAGTACCAAGCACCACCTGACCAAAATCACTCAGGAAACAGCAGCCCTGGGGGCCTGGTGTGAGCTTCTCTCCTGGGAAGCAGTGTCCTCGTCCTCTGCGGAGGCCTAGTCAGGTGTGCGCTCAGTTTTCACTGTTCACAGAAGTCTTTGTTTTCCCTTTCTTTCAGTCCTGATCTTGTCTTCTTTCCCCAGCCTTTTGGTACTTGGTTCTCTACTGTGCAGAAATAGCTACAGTTCTGATCAAGAGCCGTCAGGGTTTTCTAGGAGGACAAGGTAGCAGTGACATCATGGCCTCGGCGGGCGTCCAGCTCCTGGCTTTTGCCCTGGCCTTATCTGGGGTCTCTGGAGTCCTCGCGGCCACGCTGCTGCCCAACTGGAAGGTGAACATGGATGCGGGCTCCAACATCATCACGGCCATTGAGCGGCTGGAAGGGCTGTGGATGGACTGCACGTGGTACAGCACCGGGATGTTCAGCTGCACCCTGAAGTACTCTGTCCTGGCCCTCCCCAGCCACGAGCAGGCTGCGCGGGCCGCCATGATCCTGGCCTGCATCCTGTCTGCGGTAGGGATCTGCACTTCCACAGTAGGGATGGAATGCACTCGCTTAGGAGGGGACCCGGAAACCAAGAGGCATGCTTGTTTTGCTGGAGGAGTTTGTTTCCTATCTGCAGGGACCTGTGGTTTAATACCGACTGTGTGGTACACAAAGGAGATCATAGCAAACTTTCTGGACTTGACGGTTCCACAAAGCAACAAACATGAGCCTGGAGGAGCTGTCTACCTTGGAATCATTTCGGCTGTGCTGCTGGTGATCTCCGGCATGATCTTCTGCACATCCTGTCTAAAGAAGAATTCGGGAGCTTTGCTCCACCCATGCAAGCAGCCTCCCATCTCCACCGCACAGCCAGAGGACAGTTCAGCATACAGCCTGAAGGACTATGTGTGAAAAACTGTGTGATGCACATGGAATTTTTAGGTGCCTGCTGTGACTTTTGTCTTTATTTTTTATACCAGAATTGTGCTTAACTTTCTCTACAAAGAATGTAAAATACTTTAAAAATGAAATTTTTCAAAATGCCAAACTTCGTATACAATTATATCTGTTTTACATTATTTTCCCATTATTGTCATGTTTTATCTAAAGGTTTATAAAGGAAAGAGGCTCTGATTATATTAATAAGGCAATTATTTCACGGCCTTTTCTTCCCTTTTCTTCTTAAAGATAAACTAGTGATACATCTTACTAACTGGACTTCATAAAAGAATTAAACTGCCAAGTATAAAAAGCACCTTGTCCTGGTGTTAATTCAGGACATCTGCTTTTCCGATCCCTGACAACCCCACAGCAATTTATCTGTGTTTTCAAGCTCCACTGTATGACTGCACCCTACACATAGAAGATGTCCACTTGTTTCAGACGCTGCCCAAACCCCAAGTCCCCATCCACTGTGACCTCCCAGCAGAGGAGGACAATTTTTACATTTTAGGAAATATAATCTCCATACAAAATGGCATTCAAAGATTAGGTGGAAATAAAGGAAATTGGTAAATGCTACCACAGATAAGCAAAATCAAACTAAACCCAAACTGAAATCCCTAGGACTTTTAAAGCATTATGTATAAGCTAAGTGAAAACAAGAAGAGTCTGGTTTAAAATGCTTATGAACTGCCCTCTTCTGGCTGCTAACAAGAGGACTCTCCAGATTAAGTTCATTTACCTCTAGCATTTTTGATTTACCCCTATCATTTAATATCACACTGATTAGTATTTGAATGTTAAAGGTTACTTTTAAGTTGTCATTTTTTTCTTCTCAAGTTTGATTCATGTTAAAAATGTTTTTTACAAATGAGCAGCTTCAATTAGTTAATGGTTATGAAAATGTTTTAAAGGATAAAGGATGCTTTAAAAGTTAGATTATCTTATATGTAATCCAAATATTTTAAAATTAAAACTGGATTTTCCAATGTGCAAAAGAAACACTGTACATGGCTGTTTCTAATAATTTATTCATTTAAGCTTAGTCATTATTCATAATATAATGGTAAAGGGGGAAAGGCTACTTCATTCTGCATTAATAACTCAGAAAGTGGGAAGTTATCTTTTATGTGAATTACTCAAAATTATTATTTTGAATTGTGCATATGAAGTACAGACTAAAATATTTTTCACCTATTTGACAGATCATTCTCTCCTGTATCATCATCAAAGAGCTAAAATAAAGGTATGATTTCACATGGGAATTATGAATGTAAGTATATATTCCTTTTGAGAGGTCAAAATATCTTCTAAGCAAATGTCATCTATATTTTTAGCTATACGACGTGAGAATATACTAACTTTACTGACTTTTGAGGAGTTCCATCATAGCATGTAATTTTGCAGAACTTGTTGCATATCTGTTTACCTCCAATAATTTTGTTCACTTCATTGTGCTTTATACATAAAAAGTATCATCTGCAAAAAAGCAATTTGTTTCTTCCTTGGATTTATACTTATTGCTTATTTTACTCTTGAGTACCTATGAAAGCATAACTAAACTGAATTATAATTAAGCATAATTAAAATTGATTATAATTGTAAATACTTTTATTTCTATTCAACACTTGTTTTATCTGATTTTTAAGAAGGACAACTCTGGTATTTCTTGAATTATAAAACTGACTTTTAATTAACATCTTTTTCTTTTAGACTCATCCCACTTCCAAAAAACATTTGAGGCAACTTAAAATAAAACTGCTGGCCCAATAAATACAAAAACCAAAAGATAAAGAAGAAAGGCTAAAGTCACAAAGAAAAGGAAGACAGAAAGGATGCTATTAAATAATCTTGGTTTACAGTTGTTAAAGCAATTAAATATGAACTTTAGTTTTGAACTTCCCAGGTAACTAGGTCAGAGAAGGCCACATAAAGAATGTGATAGCTTTGTCTATTGGCAGAAACCAGAGCTGTGGGTGGTACCATACCCCTAACCCCACTCCCCCAGCTGTTGTGGTACTGGATGCTAATGGCTTATGGATCAGGGGCTGCCTCTGCAGGAAGGTCAGGGCACCACTGCTTCCAGGAGGTGGAATCAAGACCGACTGACAGTGGTACAACAAGGCGCTCCCCTGTATCTTCTGGGGGCTCACCCATTAACTAAGCCTGAGATTATTTTACCAGAGGATGAGGCCTCAAGAGCTGGGGGCAAGTGCAGCTGAAAGCCTCTAAAATGCTGTTATTCTCTAAGGTCATGTGTGGATGCCCCAAAGTGCTAACCTTCGTGCCAGGGGTGTAGCATTTTTAATTCATCTAAGATTGTACTGACACAATTTTATGCTTTCAATCTGTACTGTGTTAACATGTTACTTGCTCCATATACCATACTTCTAAATATACATAAAAAGATATAAATTATATGTCTTAAAAGTTATAATCCACATTACTTTGTTAGGATGTTACAACTCAGTCCATAAATAATTGTTTATAACCCTAACAGTAAGCCTCTTAATGAAAGTGAAAGAGAGTAAAAAAGTTGGCTTAAAACTCAACATTCAGAAAACTAAGATCACTTAATGGCAAACAGATGGGGAAACAATGGAAACAGTGACAGTCTTTATTTTGGGGGGGCTCCAAAATCACTGCAGATGGTGACTGCAGCCATGAAATTAAAAGACACTTGCTCCTTGGAAGAAAAGCTATGACCAATCTAGACAAAATATTAAAAGGCAGAGGCATTACTTTGCCAACAAAGGTCCATCTTGTCAAAGCTCAGGTTTTTCCAGTAGTCATGTATGGATGCGAGAGTTGGAATATAAAGAAAAGCTGAATGCCAAATAATTGATGCATCTGAACCGTTGTGTTGGAGAAGACGCTTGAAAGTCCCTTGGACTTCAAGTAGATCAGGCCAGTCAATCCTAAAGGAAATCAGTCCTGAACATTCGTTGGAAGGCTGATGCTGAAGCTGAAACTCCAAAACTCTGGCCACCTGAAGCCAGAACTGATTCACTAGAAAAAGACTCTGATGCTGGGAAAGATTGAGGGCAGGAGGAGAAGGGGCAAGACAGAGGATGAGATGGTTGGATGGCATCACCAACTCAATAGACATGAGTTTGAGCAAGCTCCAGGAGTTGGTGATGGAGGAGGAGGCCTGGCATGCTACAGCCCATGGGATTGCAAAGAGTTAGACATGACTAAGCGACTGAACTGAACTGACAGCAGTAAGATCTACCTTAACTGTCTCCTTGTGTGAGATACTCCTGTTAGGCACTGCATATTGATTATTTCTACTCCTCACCAGCAACACCTCAAGGGTGGCATTATCACCCTATTTGATGTATTAAAACTCAGCCTATTAACATGACCAAGTTCTCAAAACTAGGGGCACTGGAATTCCAGGAGGACCAGCTGACTGAAAGCATTTTTCAACTGTGAATCTGTACTGCAAGAGAGATTTTGTCTTCTAATTGGTAAAACAATGTTATTAACTCAGTGCAAGAAAAATACAAAGTACTTCTAGCTCTTCCACTAGTGTCTGTCACATCCATCAGAACGGCCTGCTGCAATTCTCAGATTGTATGTAAGACTTTTCTACTACGTTGGAGTATAGGACGGTGATGTGGGAAGGATGTTAGAGCAGCAGATCCATGACCACAATTTACAACAGAAAAAAGGTGACATAAAATTTTGAGGGAATAGCTAATGGCTCAGGATTTCGCACACTTGAGTATGGCAGTCTCTCAGTATCTGTAGGGCACTGGTTCCAGGACTCCATGGATTCCAAAATCAAAGGACACGCAAGTAAGTCCCTTATAAAATGTGGCACAGTATTTGCACAGATCCTGCATACATCCTCCCAGATACTTTCAATCATCTCCAGATTACTTATAATACCTAATACAAAGTAAATGGTATGTAAATAGATGACAACACGTGGCAAACTCAAGCTTTCTTTTTGGAATGTTCTGAATTTTTCTATTTTTAATCTAGGTGTTGACTAAGTCTACCAATGTGGAACCATGGATATGGAGACTGATTACAATGTACAGTCTAATTGAAAAAAATTACTGTGGAACCCCAAAAATGTATGGATTCTCATGGGTTTTCAGATACTAGCTTGAAAGACTTAATCTTATGTTCTCATGGAAGCATTTTTCAACTGTGAATCTGCACTGCAAAAGAGATTTTGTCTTCTAATTGGTAAAATAATGTTATTAACTCAGTGAAAGAAAAATACAAAATTATAAAATATTCTAACTTAAAAATCCATCTACTACAAATTGTAAGAAAAATTAGAATAGACAAATTAGTCTAATTAAGAACGTAAGAGACTGTGTTTTCTGTAAATAGAAAAGAATTTGGGGTTCAGAGTTTGGGGACTGCACTAGAGAAGTTAATGAGAGGGAAGAGTCTGGCAAGAGTTGAGTGAGCTGGGTGTGGTTATAATAGGTTTATAGCAGTGAGTACTGTCATTAAAGCTCGATTAAGTTAATCGAAAACTGATTATTAGAAGGGTTAACCGATTCTCACAGGAAAAATCCTAAGATGGTTGTAAGCAAGCCTTTCTTGTTATATCAAAGGAAATTCTCCAAATCTAATTCTTAGAATTTGATTAAGAACATGTATTGAATTTTATTAAATTTCTTCTGAGCATCTACAGAAAATTAACCTCCCTCTCTCAACTCTTTCAGGAATCTGCCTGCATCTCTGTTTTAGCACTGACCATATTTTGTCTGTGTTGCGCCTGAGACTTTCTCTTCTTGTGTTTAGAAGGATTTAGCCAGCAGGACAGCCGTGTACTGTTATTTTTTATCAATTCTGTAAAAACGCTTCCCCTTTCTTATGAAAATGAATTCTTAAATGTTAACTATCAGTCAAATATTTTCTGGCTTTCCTCAGAGAATTGCTGATTTGCCCTAATATGGTAAAACTACTTCAGAGAAGTAGCGTATTCTTTTACAACTAAAATTTAATAATTTGTTTCCTTTATAATACATTCTCTCTCCCTTGATAACCATTTCCTTAGGTAACAAATAAATCACCTACATGTATTATTTACAACACAATGAAAACTAAGCAAAGAAAATTGCTGTATGCTTAGTTTGCCAAAAAAGCAAACATCCTCAGTGGGGAAAAAAAAGTCAAAGACATAGCTAGCTATTTTACAAATAATAATTTCATAAGGCCTTAATCCTGGAGGGAAAGCACTTTTAGTTAACTACATGCATGTTCAGTCACTCAGTTATGTCCAAGTCTTTGCAAACCCATGGACTGCAGCCTACCAGGTTCCTCTAACGAATTTTCCAGGCAAAAATACTGTAGTGCATTGCCGTTTCCTTCTCCAGGGGATCTTCCCGAGTCAGGGGTCGAACCCATGTCTTCTGCATTGGCAGGTGGATTCACCACCACTAAGCCACCTGAGAAGCACTTTAGTAAACTACCTGTGGATCTTATCCTTTTA
Source organism: Antilocapra americana (assembly GCA_007570785.1). NCBI lineage: Eukaryota > Metazoa > Chordata > Mammalia > Artiodactyla > Antilocapridae > Antilocapra > Antilocapra americana. Next base: position 4,182,144 of record ML663573.1, read on the forward strand.
AATAAAAGATAAAGTTGATAATAACCTCATCAATCAAACACTATCAATTACTCTCAATTAGGTAACTACAAAGAGAAACCTTCCAGTAAAAATACTCTAATACCCATGCTAAGAAACCTCTGGTAAGAAGCCTTAAGATTCTGGATGACAATGATAACCACCAATATAAAAGCCTAAAAGTAAAGATGTTGGTTCCTGATATAACTGGGTCTTACACTATCGAAAGTCTTGTCTACACACATATATATGCTTTATATATATTGCTGTGATTAGCAATAATAGTCAGAGCCTAGTTTAATATCCAACTATTTTTCCACAGATGATTGATCACAAGTAAAGCTGTCAAAACAAAGTTTCTCAAAACAGTGGGGGAAATCATTATAAATACAAAATCTTTGGATTCTGAAAGTGACGTCAGCATCTTGGCAGCATGAGTCGTTTATTCCCGTCCTCTCATTTACCACTCATCATTCATAACTGAACAACAGAGCCTCTGCACATTACAGCAGACCAACGAGCAGACTTCCTGTGCTTCAGGAACTAGACAGGACCCTGGAGGGGGCTGTGGGCCCAAAGACGGTGGTGTGCCGCCCTACCCCCAATGACTTGATGGGGGCAGGGGTGGGGGAAGCAAAACTGAAGACTGGAAACCATGGTGGACACGCAGGGCATTAAGAACCTGTGGAGGTCAGCCAGACAGAGGGAGAACCAGGCACGCCCCTGGAGCAGGACAGAGGCCAGCCTGGAGGCGAGGAGGAGGAACTTGAGGAGTCAGTACCCCTCCGTCCCCAGGGCTGAGTTTTCATCAGGACAGTGGCCACTTGCCTCACAGGGGAGGTGGAAAGGGAACAGGCGAGTGACTGACTGCCCGGCTGTATAGATTACAACTGGAGGACTCTCTCCAGCACCTGAAGTTTCTGAGGAGAAACCTCTATGACTGAGGGGAGGGAGAGGAAAGGGAAAGAGGCAGACAAGAACAACAGAGGGTAGGGACGGTACTGTTATCTGCTGTCTGCCACAGACCCCTGGGAGCATCCCCACTTGAGGGTGTCCTCTCTGGGCTGTGAGCATGCAAAGCCTGCAGTGCTAAGCCCAAACTCCCTCCAAGCTGCCACCAGCTTTTCCTACAGCACTTTTTCTTTTAAACACTCCCCGCAACGCCCCCCGCCCAGAGTGTAGCCCCAAAACCGAATCAGGTAAAGAGGCACCAAAAACCTGAGCTACAGCGCCACCGTCTGGAAAACAAGGGTTTCTATTATATTTACCAAAGTAAATAAGTAAGTGTATTACTTTAAAAGCAACAGCATACTCTATGGGAGAGGGCAAGGGTGGGATGATATGGGAGAATGGCATTGAAACATGTTAATTATCATATGTGAAATCAATGACCAGCCCAGGTCTGATGCTCAGGGCTGGTGCACCGGGATGACCCACAGAGAGGGAATCGGGAGGGAGGTGGGAGGGGAGTTCTGGAAAGGGAACACATGTATACCCATGGCAGATTCATGTCAATGTATGGCAAAACCAACAGGATAATGTAAAGAGAATTAAAATAAATAAATAGAGTAAAAAAAAAAAGAAAGAAACAGCCAAAAAATAAATAAATAAAAGCAATAGCAGAGGCACATTCCAATCAAACACAATGAAAATCAGGACAATATGGTTCACAAAAAGAAAATGATAGTTCTCCAGTAACTAAACTTAAAGGCACAGAATATTGTAATCTAACTTATAAAGAATTCAAAATAGCTGTGATGATGAAATTCAATGGGCCACAAGTAAACTCAGAGCTTTCCCCTGGTGGCTCAGATGGTAAAGAATCAGCCTGTAATGCAGGAGAACCAGGTTTGATCCCTGGGTTGGGAAGATCCCCTGGAGAATGAAATGGCAACCCATTTTAGTTAGTATTCTTGCCTGGAGAATTCCATGGACAGAGGAGCCTGGGGGGACTACATCTGATGGGGTCACAATGAGTCAGATATGACTGAGTGACTGATACTTTCACTTTCAAACTCAGAACGGCAGTCTGATGAACTCAAGAATAAAATTAATGAACAGAATGAGTTCTTTACCAAAGAGACTGAAATTTTAAAAAAGAACCAAATTCTGGAGCTGAAAATTTCAATGAATGAGATGAAAAATACATTAGAAACCTTAAGAAATAGGGCAGATCAGACTGAAGAAAGAATCAGCAACTTGAAAGATGGTAATTTAGGAATGACTCAGGAGTGAGATAAGATTTTTAAAAAGTGAAGAAACCCTAAGAGAGCTATCAGGTATGAGGAGAAAACCAAATAAAAGAACAATTGATCTATGTAGAGGAGGACAGAGCAGAGGGTATATTTAGAAAAATAATTGCTGACAACTTCTCAAACCTGGGAAAAGAACTTAGCATATATGTCCAAGAAGTTAAAAGAACACCCTATCACCTCAATATAAAAGACCTTATCAAAGATATATTATAATGAAGCTGTCAAAAATCAATGATAGAGAAAGAATCTTAAAGGCATGGGGTTGGGGCACAGGGAGGAAGTTACCTACAAAGAAACTCTCTCTGGGCTAACAGCAGATTTCTCAGCAGAAACATTACAGGCCAGGAGAGACTGAAATGACATATTCAAAGTGTTAAAAGATAAAAATCGCCAGCCAATACTTTATCTGTCAAAGTTATCCTTCTTTGAAGGATATGAAGAAGAAATAAAGGCTTTCCCAGCAAACAAAAATGGAGGGAGTTCACACCACTAGACCTCTTTGAAAGAAATGGTGAAAGGAATTCTTCACACTGAAATAAGATTATTTACTGACAATAAAAGTTCACAAAACCCTGGAAAAGGTGAAAAATAGAATTAGAAAATTTTAACCCTATTAGAACAGTATGTTAACCACTCAACTGGAGCATAAAGACTTAAGGAAAGCTATTACAATTTCTCAATGGATTCACAGCACCAAAAGAACTTAACTGTGATAAAGACATAAGTGGAAGACTAAAAGGGTAGAATCTTTATAGACAAACAAAGATAAGGTGACATCAGCATAAGAACTATTTTATTTCTGAGATGTTTTTTATGTAAGCCATATGTTAAACACAGAGCCAAACTCTAGAGTCATGAAAGATAGAAAAGGAAAGATTGAGTAAAGGACTATGGAAACCCACCACATTAGAAAGATACACAGAAACAGAGAGGGGAAAAAACAATGGTGATACAAAATAACCAGAAGGCATGAGAAAGAGGGCAGTGGTGAGTCCTCTGTCAATAATCACTCTAATATAAATGAACTGAATTGACCAATCACAAGACACACAATGACTAGAAGGGTTAAAAAAATAAACCAAAAAACCCAACATTGCTCATGAAATACAAATCAAATGAGGTATCATCTCACACCAGTCAGAATGGCCATCATCAGAAAGTCTACAAATGATAAATGCTGGAGAGGGTGTGGAGAAACGGGAACCCTCTTACATGGTTGGTGGGAATGCAAACTGATAAAACCACTATGGAGAACAGTATGGTGATTCTTTAAAAACTAGGAATAGAACCCAACAATCCCACCACTGGGCATATACCCCAAGGAAATCCGAACTGAAGAAGATACCCAATGTTAACTGCAGCATTATGTACAATAGCTAGGATATGGAAGCAACATCCATCAGCAGATGAATGGATAAAGAAGTTGTGGTACATATACCCAATGGAATACTACTCAGCTATAAAAAAAGAAATGCATTTGAGTCAGTTCGAATAAGGTGGATGAATCTAGAACCTATTATACCGAATGAAGTTAGAAAGAGAAAGACAAATACCGTATATTAACGCATATATATGGAATCTAGAAAGACGGTACTGAAAAGCCTATGTACAGGGCATCAAAGGAGACAGAGACATAAAGAACAGAATTTTGGACTCAGTGGGAGAAGGAGAGGCTGGGATGATTTGAGAAAAAAGAAACGGACATTATCACAGGTAAAACAGGTAACAGTGTGAGTTTGGTGGATGACGCAGGGCACCCAAAGTCAGTGCTCCCTGACAACATGGAGAGAGAGGGTGAGTGCAGGGGAGGGAGGGAGGGTTCGTGTATACCCATGGGCAATTCGTACAATGTATGGCAAAGCCATCGCAGTACTGTAAAGTAATCATCCTCCAATTAAAAAAAAACCATAAAACCACTACATGCTACCGACAAGAAGCCCATTTCAACTCTCTAGACACACATAGGCTCAAAGCGTAAGGCTGGAAGTCGAAATTAAAAGAAAAGGGGCCGAGCCATTCTCGTATCAGATAGAGACTTCAAGCCAACAACTGTTAACAAGAGACAGACAAGGTTGGTATGTAAGGATGAAAGGCTCAGTGCACCCCTAAAACACAACAACAGTAAATATATGCATACACCCAACACTGGAGTATTTTAACATACTAAGTAAATACTAAGGGAGAAATAGATGACAATGCAGTAAGTAACAAACTTCAATATGCCACTGTCAGCAACAGACAGATCATCCAGACAGAAAATCAACAATGAAATGTTGGAATTAAACCGTACTCTAGAGTAAATGGACTTAGCATATAAAGAACATTCCACGCGACAGCAGAAGAATACACATTCTTTAAGTGCACAAGGACATTTTCTAGTACAGATCATGATAAGGCACAAAGCTCAGAAAATTGAAGATGGAAATCACACCTATTATCTTTCCTGACCACAATGGTATGGAAAGTAGAAATCAACAAGAGGAAAGCTGGAAAATCTACAAATATGTGGAAACTAAATAACAGACTTCTGAACAACCAATTGATCAAAGAAGAAATCAAGAGAGAAATAAAACTCAAATAATAAATGAAAATACAACATATTGAAAACCGATGGAATGTAGCAAAAGCAGTTCTGAGATGTTTACAGCAATAAATACATATATTAAGAACTTAAAAAAATCTCAAACAATCTAACTTTATACCTCAAGAAATTAGAAAAAGAACAAGGTTAGCAGAAGGAAATAAAGATCAGAGGGGAAATAAACGGAGATTAAAAAATGAAAAAAAACAACCCAAAAGCTGGTTTTTTGAAAAATTAAAGTTGACAAACCTTTACCCAAACTAAAAGAAGACTCAAAATTAGAAATGAAAAAAGGAGACATTACAACTGAGACTAAAAGAAACACATAGGAACAGACGAGACGACCATGAACAAATTATATGCCAACAAATGAGACAATTTAGAGGAAATGGATATGTTCTTAAAAACATACAACCAATCAAGGCTGAATAAGAAAGAAACAGAAAATCTGAACAGACCAATAGCAAGCAGAGGTTGAATCAGTAATCAAAAGCCTCCCAAAGTAGACAATCCTAGAACCAGATGGCTTAACTAAAAAATTCTACCATTCAAAGAAGAATTAAATCAATCCTTCTCAAACTCTGCCGAAAAACTGTGGAGGAGGGAATATTTCCAAACTCATTCTATGAAAACAGCATTCACCTGAAAACAAGGCCAGATAAGGCTACCACAAGAAAACTGTAGACCAGTATCCCTATGAATTTTTCATCCCAGATGAAAAATTCTCACCAAATATTAGCAGACCAAATTTGAGGACACAAAAGAAGGATTATACACCATGACCAAGTGGGACTCATCCTTGGGATATAAAGATGATTTAATGTATGCAAACCAATAAATGTAATACATGACATCAATTAAATGAATGTGATGATCTCACTAGATGCAGAAAAGGCACTGGACAAAATACAACTTCAAAATAAAAACATTTATAGTAATGATGATACCACCATCAGGGTAGCATATATAAACCCAGATGTTTGGTCATTCTGTTTAAGGGGAAGAAAAATCAGATTAAGAGCTAACTATCCACTCAAGAAAAGTAGAGACACCAAGGGAACATTTCATGCAAAGATGGGCTCAATACAGGACAGAAATGGTATGGACCTAATAGAAGCAGAAGGTATTAAGAAGAGGCGGCAAGAATATACAGAAGAACTGTACAAAAAAGATCTTCATGACCCAAATAATCACGATGGTATGATCACCCACCTAGAGCCAGACATCCTGGAATGTGAAGTCAAGTGGGCCTTAGGAAGCATCACTATAACAAAGCTAGTGGAGGTGATGGAATTCCAGTCAAGCTATTTCAAATCCTAAAAGATAATGCTGTGAAAGTGCTGCACTCAATATGCCAGCAAATTTGGAAAACTCAGCAATGGCCACAGGACTGGGAAAGGTCAGTTCTCATTCCAATCCCAAAGAAAGGCAATGCCAAAGAATGTTCAAACTACCGCACAACTGCCCTCATCTCACATGCTAGTAAAGTAATGGTCAAAATTCTCCTAGCCAGGCTTCAACAGTACGTGAACCATGAACTTCCAAATGTTCAAGTTGGTTTTAGAAAAGGCAGAAGAACCAGACATCAAATTGCCAATATCCACTGGATCACCAAAAAAGCAAGAGAGTTCCAGAAAAATATCGACTTCTGTTTCATTGAGAACACTAAAGCCTTTGACTATGTGGATCACAACAAACTGGAAAATTCTTCCAGAGATGGGAATACGAGACCACCTGACCTGCCTCCTGAGAAATCTGTATGTAGATCAGAAAGCAACAGTTAGAACTGGACATGGACATGGACATGGACAGACTGGTTCCAAATAGGAAAAGGAGTACGTCAAGGCTGTCTATTGTCACCTTGCTTATTTAACTTACATACAGAGTACATCTTGAGAAACACTGGGCTGGATGAAGTATAAGCTGGAATCAAGATTGCTGGGTGAAATATCAATAACCTCAGATATGTAGATAATATCACCCTTATGGCAGAAAACAAAGAACTCAAGAGCCTCTTGATGAAAGTGAAAAAAGAGTGAAAAGGTTGGCTTAAAGCTCAGCATTCAGAGAACTAAGATCATGGCATCCAGTCCCATCACTTAACGGCAAATAGATGGGAAAACAGTGTAAACAGTGGTTGACTTTATTTTTTTGGGCTCCAAAATCACTGCAGATGGTTGATTGCAGCCATAAAATTAAAAGATGCTTACTCCTTGGAAGAAAAGTTATGACCAACCTAGACAGCATATTAAAAAGCAGAGACATTACTTTACCAACAAAGGACGGTCTAGTCAAGGCTATGGTTTTTCCTGTGGTCATGTATGGATATGAGAGTTGGACAGTGAAGAAAGCTGAGCGCTGAAGAATTGATGCTTTGAATTGTGGTGTTGGAGAAAACTCTTGAGAGTTCCTTGGACTGCAAGGAGATCCAACCAGTCCATCCTAAAGGAGATCAGTCCTGGGTGTTCATTGGAAGGACTGATGTTGAAGCTGAAACTCCAATACTTTGGCCACCTGATATGAAGAGCTGACTCGTTGGCAAAGACCCTGAAGCTGGAAAAGACTGAAGGTGGGAGTAGAAGGGACAACAGAGGATGAGATGGTTGGATGGCATCACTGACTCAGTGGACATGAGTTTAACTAAACTCTGGGAGTTGGTGATGGACAGGGAGGCCTTGTGTGCTGCAGTCCATGGGGTTGCAAAGAGTCGGACGCAACTGACCGACTCAACTGAACTGATCCACCACTGTGATTTTTATGGTTTTAGGAGAGGGAAGGAAAAAGTTATGGTACAGTTTGCATAGAAGATCAGATTCTAGTGATAATTTTCTATGACACATCCTCACACATCTTAGTCCTAGTATACTGTATTGTTTAAAACAAATAATCAGAAACTCACCTCTGGTTTGGGGACAAAAGCCTGACCTGGAATTGTAAAGATGTGCTGAACATCGCAGAGGTACTGGGCCATAATGGAGAGGCGACTTCGCTGTTTGCTTCCAGTAGTAGCTGTAAGTCTCTGCAAAAGGACAAAGAGGAATTTTGGCAAATAACTCATTCATCATCTATGAACACTAGGTGGATTTTTTGATGTCAATTTTAAAAGCATAGGCTATCTAACATGGTATATAGCCAACATGGGGAACATTTTCCTTCGACACTAACTGAGGTACATCTATGAAGTCTGACTTATACACACAATGCACTTAGAAAAAAAATCAAACTAGATAATTTCCCTACCACTGGCTATTGGGATTTTCAAAGTAGAAGACACTGTATGAAACAAGTACTCCATAAATATAGATATGTGAAAATAGCAAGAATAATAAACTCAAGATGCTTTAGCTTTATGAGCTACCCCAATGTCTCAATGAACATTTCCAATGGTGTGTCCTTCTTTATTTAAATGTAATAAAACCGTGAATACTTAGAACTCTTGAATTGGCTGATTTTGAGAACCTTTTTTTTTTTTTTAACAAAAAACTTATTTTCTTTTAAGCACCCAAACATTTTTATTTTAAAATCAGGTATATGTGAATTAACTCAAATATATACAATTCAACCAACACCCCCAAAGGATTTTTAAAAAGAACTTTAAATTCCATATAAATGTTATATGAAAAAGTAAAGGGCCAAGAATACCCCAGGGCACTCCTGAAGAACGTCAACAATGGGGGGCAGGGGGCTGCTCTTGTGGAGGTGACATGGGGGCATGCACCTTGCCAGATATCAAAATTAAGGCAGTATAATATTGTTAGAGGCACAAATATATATACCCATCGAACAAAAACCTCAGAGACCCAAGCACTTGAGGACTTTTGCAATGTGACAGAGGTGATGTAGCAACTGCTAGTGGGAGAAGGATGGATCATTTGGTAACTTTGGTATAAGCAGGAACCTACAAAGAGGACTGTGTAGGTCCATATCTCACATCATAACCAAAAATAAATTCCAAGTGAATTAACAGTAAGAGAGAACTAAAATTTTATGAGTAAATATCCCATGGCAGGGAAGACTTTCTTAATAATGCAAAAGCAGTAGTCACGAAAGACTGATATATATTGTTCTACTTAAATTAAAAACTTTTGTATAATGAAAACACTATCAAGATGGCTCACAGACTGACAGAAGGCATTTGAAACCCTTATCTGACAAAGGATTAGTGCTCAGAATATAGAAGAAACTCCTACAGTTCAGTAATCAAAAGATAAACTAATAGAAAATAAGATGAGAAACACTGTAGCAACCCAAACGAACTATAATCATAAACTATGCTCAAGTAAATTACAGATCAGGGATATGCATATTAGAACCATTCGAGATACAATTTCATATTTCATGAAATAAAATTTGCACGACAGAAAAAGGACTTAACAGAACCTAGTATTGCTGAGTATAAGGAGCAATAAGAATTCTCATATGCTGCTAGTGAGTGGGGACTGGTACAAGCATTTTCGACTGTAATCTGGCAATATATAGTAAAGCTAAAGATGAGTAAGCTGCTATAATCCATCAGGTTTACCTTTACGAATATATTCTAGAGACCTGCTTCACAAGGAGATATTTATAAGAATATTCATTGCAACATTATATGTAGTATCCAGAAAACAAAGGTCCATCAATAGGTGAATTAATAAATTAAACTGTGGTAACTTTGAAATGGATACTAAATAATAGCTACAATGAATAACTAGAGTTACCAGCATAAATCCCAAAATAGAGCAAATAACTGACAGAAGATAGGTACAGTACGACTTCACTCAAAGGAAAACTTCGAAAGATTATTTATTGTTTACTCTCTGTGCGCATGTGAATATCTATTTATATCTGTAGAGCAAGCAAAACATGTTCACAGGAACACTGAGCATCAATTTTAAGACAGTTCAATTCGCAGGAGGGAAAAAGGGGAGATAGAAGAGGGCTCCAAACATATTTATAATATTTTATTTCTTAAAAAAGATGTGGAAAATATGGTATTATGTTGGACAAAGCTGAGTGATAGATAAAATAATTATACAGTTATTTTTCTAAAATGCATCTTGTTCCTAGAGCTCCCTAGACCTCTTCTGAATGACACAGAGTCAACATTTAAACCTCTTCTAAAGGATACAGAGTCAACATTACAGATAGCAACGATTACTGGAATAATCCTGGGCCAGGTGTGCCTTACTACTCAACTGTCAGAGACGGAGTGATTCTTTAAGTTCTATTTACTGGGCTGGGTGTTCTCCTTCCTGCTTCACTGTCATGTGTTAGCCTCTAATAGTCCCTTTTACTTTGCTGCTTCTAACCAGCTGTGGGCATGAAAATCATGTAATTTGACTTGTAAAAACTTTGCCTTTAGTAAGATTTCAACATAGGCTTTAAAATGAGATGCTGAAAAAATTTCCTATAGGCAAAGTTAACGGTAGATTTTATAGTACATGTTACTCAGAAGCCATATCTCATCTCGGCTCTTTTTACTTTAGTTTACCTGGCTTTTGTCTGTATCTGGACAGTTAAAATTATTGGGAAGTCGCGTTCAAGCCAAGTGATGACCTGCTACAGCATATACCACAAAATCAATTCTGTCTTAGTAAAACCAAGAATTGTACATATTCTCAAGCAAATAACAAAAACAACAGAAGTACAGATTTAAGTTAAAGAATAATCTCATGGATCAAATGGTCAAAAATATTTCTAGTTCTTCATAAAGGAAAATAAGGAACTTAATTTTACCACTGCTGTTAAGATTCAAATTTTCTAAAATGCATTGTACAAACTGGCACAATTCAAAGCAGCTGCACAAAACTAAAACCTAGCATGACCACAATCGCAAAATTATATGAACATAATCACAAAATAAACCAAAAGAAATGCCCAGACTTAAAAAAAATTTTTTTCAGCCTGGATTTTCTTCCAGTATTTTACTTTAAATCTGATAAGTATGTCCCCATTGATAAAAGGAAGAGAATTTAAAAATCACTTTAACCAAAAGCAAACCAGAGAGGCATGGAGGGAAAGCTAATTTGCTATTAAGACACATTAAAGTGTATTTCACTTAAGAGTGTTATGTATCCACTTCTGCCAGGAGAAAGGGGTATCCTGACTCCTGACTGTTACCCTCCTATCTCTGGGCTTCCCTGGTGGCCAGTGGAGGAGATGAGGGTACCATCCCTGGGTTGGGAAGATCCGCTGGAGGAGGGCATGACAAGCCACTCCAGTATTCTTGCCTGGGAAATTCCATGGACAGAGGAGCCTGGTGGGCTCTAGTCCATGGACGCAGACATGGACTCAGTGACTAAAGAGCAACAATCCTATCCTTGCAGCAAATACACATAGGCTTTGGCGATGAAAACCTGTCATTCTCATAACGCAGAAGAGAGCAGCACAAATACCTGTGCCTCATTTATTAAGGAAGAATTCAATCCACAGACCAGAAAGCTCTGCAAGACTTCATTAAACACTAGCCTAAGAGTTCAACGGTTGATCCAACCACTCAAACATCTGGTGTTTCTTTGATATATTACGGGTAAAGCTATGAAAATTCAAACTCCATTACAAGATATAGTTGAGGAGCAAAATTTCAGGGAACCAAATCGGGTAGTTTTTCAGTAAAAGGAATCCTCTAACCCTCAAGTTTTTAAGAAATTCTGACTGAGTATAAGAAAAACAAGGGGTCAATGAATTCACAAGAACAGTTTTTTTTTCCCATTCATGTAAAATAATTTTAAGTAAAAAAATTAGGCTTATGCTTGAAAACTGCAGAGCCAAATATCTGGGACAATGAGAATTAGATAATTTATGGAAAGGCCATTCCCTTAACCAGCCATGGTCCCCTGGAGATGGTAGATGAAGAGGTTGATGCTGGACCGAGAAAGAAAAGACCACAGATCCAGTCACACAAAGAACTGGAACATCATGGTTTCAGCAGAAAACATATGACCTGTGTTCAGGCTCAGCTTTCCCTGCAGCTAGCGCCACGACCTTTGGAAGACGCTAAACTACGTTGAGTCTCAGTTTCATCGCCTGTAACATGAGGTTAGGTGAGATTTGTTAAGGTCTCCTTTACTGCTACACAGTCTGATTCTATTTTATGAGCTGCAACTTTAAAGTGTCTACAAGCCCCTTAATGTGTATAAGCTGACTTCTTACACTTAGACCCTGTCATCTCAGAGAGAAAGGAACAAGACAAACATGCTTGTTTCTGCTCTGTACCTCACAAAGCCAAGCCAAGCAAATATTTCAAGTGCTTCTGTGGCTAAAATTCAAAATGCAAATACAACAGTGTCAAGAACAGAGAGAGGGAAAATAGGGGAATGCTACTATATAGTGTTCCACTGGAAACTCTCACTTGCAAACATGTGAAAATCAGTTCAGAGGACCAGTGTTATCTATACTTTTAAAGCATTCCATAAATTATAGACTCAATATAAACTCTTCTCAATATTCAAACTAAAATTTAACTAAAATCAACTTTTTGTTAAGGAAAAATAATTGCATATGGTAAAGTGGAAGCAACACTATTATTAATAGCAAGTGACACTGAGTCATTGAAAACGTTACTCCACCTCTTCAGCCTCTGTTCCTTTGCTCTTTCCCCCCAAAGAATGAGTATTTTTGCATTTCTATTGTGCTACTGAAGAGTAGAAATACCATAATAATCATATCAGCTGAGGAAAAAAAATCCAAGGACAAATCCAAAAGTTGAGAAAAGCAACAAAGACAACTATTAGCATGGCCTCAATTCAAAACAACAGAAGGGCACCAAGAGTCACAAGGAGATGACTAGAACCTCAGGAAAAAGAGGATGTTATCTTAGGAGTTCTAACCAACACAAAAGGGTTCTACATTTTTGTGATGGCTTTTATGGCCCAATACTCTAAAACAAAACTTTCCAACCTTGGTGGTTTTGACATTTTGGGCTAGTTAACGCTGAGTAGTTCTTTGCTGTGCGGACTGTCCTGTGCACTGAAGGACATTTACCAGCCGCCCTGAACTCTATCCACTAGATGCCAGAAGCACCCCCAGCTGTGACAACCAAAAGTGTCCCTTGAGTAGGGGATGGGGCAAAACTGCTGTTGAAAACCAGCACTTCTGGAAGGGAACATGGAGAAAGAGGGATGGATCCAAGAAAAAAACTTCTTATAACACATCCATAAATTGTTTGAGAGGAAGACACTGAAAGAGCTGAACTAATGTAGTCACCCAGTGTCTATTCTCAAAGCAATTCTGATATTGTCTTGCTTTATTTTTAACAGAAACAACCATGAAGCTGACTAAAATACACAAAACAACAGGTTTCATACACTGGACACAACACAGTAAGGGACTATGATCAGAAGGGAAAGGAGGTGAGGCTTGGGACTGCCCAGCTTACAGCTGGGAGGCCACTCTCACGCTGCAGCACAGGGAGAGTAAAGAAACAGAGGCCAGAGAGGACCTGGACTTTAGGAGACAGCGGCTGATGTTTGGGGAGGCTGAGGAAGCTGGAATCTGTGTGGCAGGCTACTGGAGAAGTGGAACACAGAGCTGGAGAGGTCTTAGGGAAGGAGGGAGACACAGGAAGGGAGTGAGTGGAGACATGCTCCCTTTCAAGTCTTCGGCAGAGCAAGGATGTGCAAGAGGTATATGAGGTTGACTCCTCAAGGCTAGGGAGGCTGGACAGAGTACCACAGGAAAACTGTCGGACAAAATGGAGCTCATACAGGGCTGGAAATAGCCTGCATTCCCAACAGCTAAAGTAGAGAGCCCATGAAATACACAGGACACAGGGTGGCTTCCTCAGAAACACCAAGGCTTAGTAGTAGGACTTAGCCCCAGATCAAAGGCTGCTTTGGACCCATCATAACAAAGCTTGAAAGGTAAACCTCAAACCAGTCTGCCAGTAATTGATTCATGTGCCAGAACAAAATCCACCACTCAACCCTATACAACAAAATCTGACCCTCAACAACATTGGGGAAAAAAAAGGCCTCACAATAGCCAGTATTGTAACAAAAATTACCAGGCTTGCAAGGCAGAAAACTGGGACCCAGAGCAAAGAGGGTGGGAAACATCAACTGGTAAAATAGTACAGAAATGGCAGAGGTAATGGGATTAGTAGGCAAAGATCTTAAAATAGCTATTACAAATATTATACATATGCATATCAATGCCAAGGACAGCATAAACATGAGAGAAAGGGAAGATACAATATGACTCAAATGAAACTTTTAGCGATAGAAGTACAGAATCTGAAATGGAAAATAAACTGAGTACAATTATCAACAGAGTAGACATTGCAGAAAAGTGGTAAATTTGAAGCTGCAAGCCTTATGGCCCAGCATTGCCACCTTGAGGTTTGTACCTAGAGTAATCTTGTCTATGTGTACTAGCTGACATCAACGTAAGAATATTCATGACTGTTTGTAATATTAAAACACTGAAACTAACGCAGGGTTCCCAAACAGGAAAACAGACAGATAAGTCTGACAGATTAACAGTAAGTGGATAGTAAATAGCTGTATAAATAAGGTACAGCTATGAACAACAGGAGCAGATCGGGATTAAAAAGAATATACACTGTATGAACCCCTTTGTATAAAGTTAAAAAATGGACAAAACTGAAATATTTTTTATACAGGTAAGAACTGGATAAACTATGTAGGGAATAATAAATTGAAAACTCATGGTATAGATTATCCTGGTAGTAGATGGGGAACAGGAGACGCAATCAGAAAGAGGCATACAAGAGGGTGTCAGAGAAGTTAGTAATTATTAACTTTAATTGGATTTAAAGATTTGATGGGATTAAAGACTTTAGTTGGATTAAAGATTTACTGAGCATGACCATGCCCACCAGAGCAAGACCCAGTTTTCCAAACCACAGCTAGTCCCTCCCACTGGGAAGCTTCCACAAGCCTCTAACCCTCATCCATCAGAGGGCAGACAGAATGAAAACCACAATCACAGGAAACTTATCAAAATGATCACATAGCTTTGTGCAACTTAATGCAACTATGAGCTACTCTGTGTAGGGCCACCCAGACGGATAGGTCATGGTGGAGAGTTCTGACAAAATGTGGTCCACTGGAGAAGGAAATGGCAAACCACCTTGGCATTCTTGCCTTGAGAACTCCATGAGCAGTATGAAAAGGCAAAAAGGTATGGCACTGAAAGAAGAACCTCCTAGGTCAGTAAGTGTCCAACATGCTACTGGAGAAGAGCAGAGAAATAACTCCAGAAGGAGTGAAGAGGCTGAGCCAAAGGGGAAACGACACCCAGCTGTGGATGTGTCTGGTGGTGGAAGTAATGCCCAATGCTGTAAACAGGAGTACTGCACAGGAACCTGGAATGTGAGGTCCATGAATCAAGGCAAACTGGATGTGGTCAAACAGGAGACGGCAAGAGGGGACATCAACACTTAGGAATCAGTGAACTAAAATGGATGGGAATGGGTGGATTTAATTCAGATGACCATTATGTCTATCACTGTGGGCAAGAACCCCTTAGGAGAAATGGAATAGCCCTCACAGACAACAAAAGAATCTGAAATGTAGTACTTGAATGCAATCACAAATATGACAGAATGATCTCAGTTCATTTCCAAGGCAAACTGTTCAATAGTATAGTAATCAAGTCTATGCCCGAACTACTAATGCCGAAGAAGCTGAAGGGTTCTATGGAGATCTCCAAGATCTTCTAGAACTAACACCAAAAAAAGATATCATTTTTATCACAGGGGACTGGAATGCAAAAGTAGGAAATCAAGAGATACCTGGAATAACAGCCAAGTTTGGCCTTGGAGTACAAAATGAAGCAGGGCAAAGGCTAACAATTCTGCCAAGAGAACACACTGGTCCTAGCAAATACCCTCTTTCAACAACACAAGAGACGACTCTATACGTGGACATCACTAGATGGTCAAAACCACAGTGAAGAGGACGATGGAGGATGAGATGGCTGGATGGCATCACCGATTCAATGGAGATGAGTTTGAGCAAACTCCAGGAGACTGTGAAGGCCAGGAAAGCCTGGTGTGCTCCAGTCCATGGGGTTGAGAAGAGTCAGATGCAACCGAGTAACAATTTGACTTGGGTGGTGGGGAATGGGCTATTCTTTTGATTAAGCCATACATACACAAAGCTGTGAATATACATGACACACTCTTTTATATTCATATGTCATAAAAAAAAGAACTGCTTATAGCCTGCAGATTCCCTCCTTAAACCTCTTTGCTTCAGAAACTGCTTTCACTGCTCTGAGGGTTTATTTTTTAGAGACAAACTTGGAACACTCCAGTCATGGGAATGCCTAGCAGGCTTATGTGAGCTGAAGTCTATATATTGAATAATGAAGACACTCAACCCCCTTATCTTTCTCAACTACAAACTGACAATATTCTTTTTGTTTTGTTCTGGTAATTTGATCTTGTGATAAAATAATCATAAAAAGTTAAAACTTACCTCTGCCACTTCCTTTTGAAAAGTCAACATCATCCGGGTTCTGCCATATGCGAATGGCCCATTTCTTTGGGAAACATTTTCAAGCCATTTGATAATCAACGGGGTTGATACACTAAAAGGCAGATTTCCAATAATATGTACATTTGGAGGATCTGGATGGCATAAGAAAAAACTTGGTATGATTATTTCATCAATATATTATGAACACAATTTTAGTTAAGAGTAAAATCAAACTGGATATTAATAGCATCAAACAAAAGCATACAAAAAGATAATGGGTGAGTATTTTACAGCCCATTTATTCTTCAGAAGCAATGTTTGCTCACAATCAGCTTTGAAGTAAAGGAAAAACCCCCACCTAATTAGTATTTACTTAAAGTCCCCAGGTTTTGGCTTAGGAAAACATGAAAGAGAACTGGTTTGAGGGAAAAGATCATTTGCCTTGGACATGTGGTCAAAGTTCCCATGGGAGAATCCGTCAGATGCCCAGGAAGGGGATACAGGCTGGACATGAAGATTAAGTGTGTACAATATATATGTGGTAAGGGAGGTCATGGCAGGAGAAACAAGATTTAAGATGTGGGTGGAAAAATCACCACCAGCAAAGTTAGAGAAAGCTCAAAACAAGGTGAAAGGAAGAATAGGTGGACCTGGTATCACAGAAAACAGAAGCAGAGAAATCTAGATGAGAGTAACAGTCAGTTTAACACTGGGGAACTTAGAGAAGGTTTGCAGCAGGCCGTTAGGTGGGTCATCCCTGTGTCTGTGACTGGCTGCGCAGGGGAGAAAACTGAAGGTGGTCACTGAGAAGACACAGTTGGAAGAGGGAGATGGGCAGAGCCAGCCATTCTGAAGAAGCCTGGTGTGGAGCAGCAAAAGACTCAAGGGCAGCTGTGGAGGCACCCCCAAATCGCTCCTCCAGCTGCTCTGAGGGGGTTTTACAGGCAAGAAATACTTTTGTATGTTCCAAGGAGCTGGCACACAGCAGGTAACCAATAAACTGTCCATGAATGAAGAATGCCTTGGAAGGTCACCGAATGTAAAAGACAGAGGAAATAAAGTTAAAAGAAAGGTGGGGGTATGGCTTGGTTCACTGAAACACTTTTCACATTTCACTTTCTAGGTCACTCCATCTTTATAAGGCATCATAAAAATGGCAAGTTTATATGAACAGACCCCAAAATATTTGAAAAATATTAGTATCAGATAAATTTGGCTGAAGAGAAAGTAATTTGATTTTTATTTTGGAAGAAAGTAGAAAAGCAGAAAAAATTGCAATGCACCTTACCCTATTTAATTATTTATCTAATTTTAATATAAGTATATAATAAATATTTATAATATATGACAAATAATACAAATATTTGTAATCTAAACAATTACAAAGGAAAATAAGAAAACCAATCCAAAGACACTTACCATCCTCCCACTGTCTTTTGAGACTTTCTGGAAAAGCCCTTTCTATCTTAAACGTCAAGACATCTCCATGGACGATTCTCAGTTTTCCAGGTGCTGCATCAGAAAGCATCTAGTTTACAAAAAGGTCAATAAAATGAGCTCATACACTTTGGAGTAACAGTGGAATTAGTTTTTTTCCCCCCACCAAATCTGTGTATTATTAAATCAATCTGAAAAGCCAGAGACTAAGAATGATCATTAACGAACTAATAATATGCTGCATCCACTGCAACAGACAACTGTGGTGTTCGACTTTCAACATGTAAGAATGACTGGGAATGGGGGCAGATAATAGTATAACAGCCTATACCATCACAGATATTGACATAATTTTGACCTTCAGGATGGCTTGTATTTTGGTATAGATTTAGCAAAAACTGAACTCCTGCATTTTTAAAATGGAGACTAAGTAGTCTTCCAAGGCAACAGAAATAAAAACAAAAATAAACAAATGGGATCTAATCAAACTTAAAACCTTTTGCATAGCAAAGGGAATCATAAACAAAACAAAAATACAACCTATAGAATGGAAGAAAATATTTGCAAACAATGCAACTGACAGGACTTAATTTCCAAAATATACAAACATCTCATACAACTCAACAACAAAACACCCAGTCAAAAATGGGCAGAAGACCTAATTAGACATTTCTACAAAGACAAACAGATGGCCAACAGGCACAAGAAAAGATGCTCAATATTGCTAATTATTAGAGAAACACAAAACTACAATGGGTACCACTTCACACTGGTCAGAAGAGCCATCATTAAAAAGTCTACAAATAAAATATGCTGGAGAGAGTGTGGAGAAAAGGGAACCCTTCTACACAGTTGGTGGGACTGTAAAGTTGGTGCAGTCACTGTGGAAAACAGTATGGAGGTTCGTTAGAAAATTAAAAACAGAATTACCAAATGATCCAGCAAACTCACTCCTAGACACATATCCAGACAAAACTGTAATTCAGAAGGATACATGTCCCCTAATGTTTTCAGTGGCACTATGCACACCACCACCAAGACGTGAAGCAACCTAAATGTCCACTGACAAATCAATGGAAAAAGACGTGATATATACACAATGGACTATCGCTGTTGTTCAGTCACTAAGTCCAACTCCTTGCGACCCCATGGACTGCAGTCCTCAGGCTCCTCTGTCCATTGGGTTCTCCAGGCAAGAATACCAGAGTGGGCTGCCATTTCCTTCTCTACAACGGAATATTACTCAGCTATTAAAAAAAGAAGGAAATAATGCCATTTGCAGTAACATGGATGCAACTAGAGATCATTGATACTAAGTGAAATAAGTCAGAAAGAGAAAGGCAAATATCACATGATATCATACATACATGTAATCTAAAAAACAACACAAATGAATTTATCTATGAAACAAACCAAATCATGGACCAGTCAGAGAACAGACTGGTGGCTGCCAGGGAGGAGGAGGTTGGGGAAGGATCAAGTAGGAGGTTGGGGTTAGCAGATATAAGCTTGTATATGTAGGATGGATAAGCAAGATCCTACTATGTGGCACTGGAGAAGAAAATGGCAACCCACTCCAGTATTCTTGCCTGGGAAACCCCATGGACAGGGAAGTCTACCAGGTTATAGTCCATGGGGTCACAAGAGAGTCAGATGCGACTCAGTGACTAAATAACTGTAAAGCACAGAGAACTATATTTAATATTCTATGAAAAACCATAACGGAACAGCAGAAATCGAAACAGTATAAGTCAACTATATGTTAATAAAAATACTGGTTAAAAAATAGAGACTAAAAACATTGTAATGAAATACTGAGAATTAGGAGAAATCATTTGAAAGATGAACAATTTAACTTAATCTCTGTACCTTAAGTACATACAAAGGATCCTACATATTACCAAGATCTTTAATCTACAAGTAGAGTCAACCAAGCAGAAAGTCGTGTGTGGCACTCTGAGACACTCCGTGGACCAGAGTGCTCCTGCAGTAATTCTGATCCGCAGGTACTTTCAACCTAATGAATTATCCTGCATGTTTTAATAAAAGCTACTTCCTGGCCAATTTCTACCTTCCACTTTTTGTTGTCCTTCCTTTCTTTAGTTTTCTGAGTAAAAAAGAGAAGTACTTCTTTGCTTTATCTTTTTTCCCCTCCTCATCCACCTTAGCATCACACCTTAAGAAATGCTCTCATAGTACTGAAGTGTTGGCACCTAACTAAAAGGAGCCTTACAGGTAAGCCATCTATAAATGTGCATTGTGTTAAGTGCCCTAGACTCAAAACAAAACTTGACTCTTGAAGTCCTTAGTAAAAAAACAAACATCCAGATGCAATCCATGAGCTTATAAAGTTAACATGCAAGAGAGAGTAAAGTCAATGAAAAAGAGCACACCTAAAGAACAACGGGGGGAGAGACAGTTAGGGGGTTTGGTATCAACATGTACACACTGCAGTACTTAAAGTGGGTAACCACAGGGTCCCCCTACTGCAGAGCACAGGGAGCTCTGCTCAATGTTAGCGGCAGCCTGGATGGGAGGGGAGTTGGGGAAAATGGATGCATGTTTATATGTATGGCTGAGTCCCTTTGCTATCCACCTGAAACTATTACAACATTGTTACTGACTATTCTCCAATATAAAATAAAAAGTTAAAAATATAAAGTAGGTTACAAAAGGAATAAAGGGAGAGGTGACCATCTTCCCACATTAGCATCCCCTGGATCTTCTCTAGCTCAGTTAAAGCTGAATTCTCTCCTCTGACTAATTCAGGCAACTGAGGAAGGACAAAAGTACCATCACAAAAGCCATGGAGGAGACATGGACCAAGGCACCTAGCTGCAGATCACTCATACCTCTGGGTCAACAATGTGCCTTGCACGCACTTTTTTATAGCGCTGTGTATTGTAACCATGTATATACAGGTTTCTTTCCGCTGAAACACAGAGGCCCCTTAAGGGCACCTGTTTCTTATCTATCTTAATATCCCCTGCGGCCACAAAGTACACAGTAGGTGCTTTATATATGTATTTGACAAGTGAATGAATAACTGAATGATCAAATGGCATTCAGTTTTCTATGAAGCTGGAAAACTCCTCTCCTAGCCTATATTTGGGGGCCCCTAAAATTTGAAAGGTCCAGAAACTTGCAAAGATTTATTTCACTGATAAGTCAATTATACATGCAATGCTGGAGAAACACATAGCTGAAATGGATATGCTGATTAGAGGCTAAACATTTTAAATTATGGGAATCATCTAGTTTGATCTGCTTAGCCATGGTAGTTTAGCAAAAATAACTGTGTACCTCTGATATTAATATACATATGGATTATTTTAAGTTACCATGATTTGCTAAAACTTAATCTGATGAGTTCCAGACAAACTTAGAAAATATAAAAACTTAGACATACTACAAAAAGAAGGTAGATCTCTCTCTCTATAGGACAGGCTTTTACCATATAAAAATTATGTTTAATGATAGCATTTATCATCAATGAAGAACATTTAATTTTCTTCTGTAATTATGCTTCACATAATTAAAACAAAACAAATAAGCATACCAAAAACAAAGAGGCAGAATTAAAAGCTTATGTTTCACAATGTCAATATATAGAAAGTAATGAAGTAATTAGTAATGAAGGCTAAAACAAAACAATGTAAATTTGGCTCTGTGGCATTAATTTACATGCTTTGATAACTTCAACAATGTTTGAAATGTTATTTTCCACCTCGACACACACAGCTACATACCAGGAAACTGGTAAAAATACACATTACCTTCCTTTTCCAAGTTTAAAGTTGCTATTTTTTTTTGGATTCCCCTTCCAGCTTATGTGTCAATGACACACCAAGTCCTCCTGTTCTTTAAGAGGTCTACTTTTTCCAGGATGACTCTAGCTCGAGCTTTCCCTTTTCCACTCCCCACTGCAGAAGGAATGAAGGCTGCTGTTCACAGCTTTATGTGAAGGCCCTGAGCAATTATGGACGCAAAAAAATGTACAAACAGAAATGACAGTATGATTATGGACAGCAGCCATTTCAACACCTACTGATGATCAGCAATGACACAGAAAGACCTCGTAATCAACTACTAATAGAAGAAAATGTTTGCATTATCATAATGATATTTGGGGAATGACAAAAGAGCAGGACAGATCGCTATTACAGCCCTTCAGGAACAACACTGGCGCCTGTTACACCTCAGAACTCTGGGAATGTTGCCTCATATTGACCTCAAAGGCACCACTGACTATCTAGGCAGGCACTTAATGAGCCAAATGAGTCTTTTTACAGACACTCAAATTGTTCTACCATTTTCAATCCTATATTTTTCCACAATGAGGCATAAATAAGCTTTGAGTAAAAAGCATTCATTAAATAAGGTTGTAAAAGAAGAAAACTAAACTGCGATGAAGGAAGCATACAAAGTACGTAGATTGTGAGAGCTTTACATAGTACCAATTGTAGAGATGTTAGAGCCTGCAGCCAACATACTGAATTATATCATTTTCACTCAGTGTTGGAAGTAATCGCTGCTGATTTCCAAGAGAGAACACGTGCTTTTCTGGTATTAAGTTCTATAAAGGGTACAAGGAAGGAACAGAGAATGCCTTTGATAAAACTAAGAAAACAAATGCAGAAGTGTTCTTCACAGAAAAAAATCTCTCTCCTCTTACAAGTCAAGTACTTAGTGAATGCTGTCCTGCATGTATGTGTCAGGGGGGTGGTGGTGGAGGCTAAGCTATGGTCTTAACTCGGTAGTTTGCTGGTGATCTAATCTGATGAGGAAACAATTTGTGTGATTTCTAGAACCTATGCCCATTTATAAATTTCTTCAAGGCAAAAAACTAACAGCCATTTTATATGTTTTACACCATCTTCTCATGGTGAGGGACTCATGACAGCCGACACTGTACAGTGGGCTAAGCACTAATTACACAGCCCAGTAATATTACCTTCTTTCTAACCTGCGACACTGCCTTTTCATACTGTTCATGGGGTTCTCGAGGCAAGGACACTGAAGTGATTTGCCACTCCCTTCTCCAGTGGATCCCGTTTTTTCAGAACTCTCCACCATGATGCGTACATGTTGGGTGGCCCTGTATGGTGTGGCTTATAGCGTCACTGAGTTACACAATGCTATTATGATCCTTGACCATTTTGGTTAGCTTTCTGTGACTGTGGTTTTCATTCTGGAGGCTGCTGGGTTGTACTTCTTGCTTCTTCTGTCTGCCCTCTGATGGATGAGAATAAAAGGCTTATACAAACTTCCTGAGGGACTGGCTGTGGGGAAAATTGGATCTTGCTCTGGCAGACAGGGCCATGCTCGGTAAATCTTTAATTTTCTGCTGGTGGGGCTGTGCACCCTGCCTGTTAGAGGCAGTCCAGTTCTAAAGTCTACAGGCTCTATGGTAGGGATAAAGGTGACCTCCAAAACGACTCATGCCAATGCGCACCTGCCAGGATGGCTTTTGCCAGTGTTCCTGCTAACCTGCGCCTCCACAGGAGACCCTCAACACCCACAGGCAGGTCTGGCTCAGTCTTTCATGTGGCTAACTGCTCCTTTCCCCTGGGACCTGGTGTGCACAAGTTTTGAATGCATCCTCCAAGAGTCTGTTTTCCCTAGTCCTGTGGAAGTTCTATGATCAAATCCCATAGGCCTGCAAAGTCAGATTCCCTGGGGATTCCCATTCCCTTTGCCAGATTCCCAGGTTGGGAAGCCTGATGTGGGGCCTAGAACATCCACAACAGTCTAAGAACTTCTTTGGTATTACTGTTCTCCAGTTTGTGGGTTGGAAGTTCATAAAAATGTAAGGAGGTGATAACAAAAACCATTCCCCCAAAAAAGAAATGCAAGAAGGCAAAAGTGGTTGTCTGAGATAGCTTTACAAAGAACTGAGAAGAGAAAGGCAAAGGAGAAAGGGAAAGATATATTCAACTGAATGCAGAGTTCCAGAGAACAACAAAGAGAGATAGGAAAGCCTTAAGTGAAAAATGCAAAGAAACAGAGGAAAACAATAGAAGAGGAAAGACTAGAGATCTCTTCAAGAAATTGGAGATACCAAGGAACGTTTCATGAAAAGATGGGCACAATGAAGTACAGAAACAGTATGGATATAACAGAAGCAGAAGATATTAAAGACAAGGTGGCAAAAATACACAGAACTATACAATGAAGGTTGTAATGACCCAGATAACCATGGTGATGTGATCACTCACCTAGAGTCAGACATCCTGGAGCGTGGAGTAGCCCTTAGGAAGCATTACTACAAACAAAGCTAGCGGAAGGGATAGAACTCCAACTGAGCTACTTCAAATCCTAAAAGATGATGCTGTTTAAATGCTGCACTCAATATGCCAGCAAATTTGGAAAACTCAGAGGTGGCCCTGGAGAAGGAAATGGCAACCCACTCCAGTCTTCTTGCCTGGAAAATCCCATGGAGAGAGAGGCCTGGGGGGCTACAGTCCCCCATGGGGATGCAAAGAGTTGCAGCTGACTGAGAGACTGAGCACAGCAGTGGCCACAGGACTGAAAAAGGCCAGCTTTCATTCCAATCCCGAAAGGGCAATGCCAAAGAATGTTCAAACTACCATACGGTTGCACTCATTTCACATGGCAGCAAGGTCATCCTCAAAATTCTTCAAGATAGACTTCAACACTACATGAACCAAGACCTTCCAGATGAACAAGCTTGATTTAGAAAAGGCAGAGGAGCTGAGATCAAATTGCCAACACCACTGGATCATAGAGAAAGCAAGGGAATTCCAGAAAACATCTACTTCTGCTTCACTGACTACACTAAAGCCTTTAACTGTGTGGATCACAAACTGTGGAAAATTCTTAGAGAGATGGGAATACCAGACCACCTTACCTGGCCTCCTGAGAAATCTGTATGCAGGTCAAGAAGCAACAGTTAGAATCGGACATGGAACAATGGCTTGATTCAAAATTAAGAAAGATGTACATCAAGGCTGTCTATTGTCACCCTGCTTATTTACCTTTTATGCATGTGAAATGTCAAGTGGATGAATCACAAGCTGGAATTAAGATTGCCTGGAAAAATATCAATAACGTAAGATATGCAGAACCACCCTTAGGGCAGAAAGCAAAGAGGAACTAAAGAGCCTCTTGATGAAAGTGTAAGATAAGAATGAAAAAGCTGGCTTAAAATTAAACATTCCAAAAAGAAAGATCATGGCATCCAGTCCCATCATTTTATGGTGAATAAATAGATGGGGGAAAAAGAGGAAATGGGCAGATTTTATTTTCTTGGGCTCAAAAATGACTGCAGCCATGAAATTAAAAGATGTTTGCTCCTTGGAAGAAAAGCTATGACAAACCTAGAAAGCATATTAAAAAGCAGAGACATCATTTTGCTGACAAAGGTCCATATAGTCAAAGCTATGCTATTTTCCAGCAGTCATGTACATATGAGAGAGTTGGACCATAAAGACTGAGCACAGAAGAATTGATTTTTCTTCAAACTATGGTGCTCAAGAAGACTCTTGAGAGTCCCCTGGACAGCAAGGATATCAAACCAGTCAATCCTAAAGGAAATCAACCCTGAATATTCACTGAAAGACTGATACTGAAGCTCCAATACTTTGGCCATCTGATGTGGAGAGCTGACTCACTGGAAAAGACCCTGATGCTAGGGAAGACTGAGGGCAGGAGGAGAAGGGGACGACAGAGGATGAGATGGTTGGATGGCATCACTGAGTCAACAGACATGAGCTTGGGCAAACTCTGGGAGATAGTGAAGGACAAGGAAGCCTGGCATGCTGCAGTTCATGGGGTCACAAAGAGTTAGACACAACTGAGTGACTAAACAACAAACAATAAGAACATGTACAGCAGAAACTCACTCAGTCTCATCAAGGGATTAGATGGTTGATTTAATAAATGTTCTATTCAAGCTGGGGCTTCCTTGGTGGCTCACAATAAAGAATCTGCCTGCAATGCAGGAGACCTAGGTTCGATCCCTGTGGGAGGATCCCCTGGAGTAGGTCAATGGCAACCCACTCCAGAATTCCTGACTGGAGAACTCCATGAACAGAGGAGCCTGGTGGGCTACAGTCCACTGGTCACTTACAGTTAGACATGACTGAGAGTTGCTTTTTCTCCTCAACCAACGTAATTCCTTTGTCAACATTTCTTAAAAATAAATTTACAGATATAAATCTAAACGATATTGCACAATTCTCTTCCTAAACTAAGAACAATGAACCCAATTTCAGTCTTTTCTTGATGACTTG
Source organism: Antilocapra americana (assembly GCA_007570785.1). NCBI lineage: Eukaryota > Metazoa > Chordata > Mammalia > Artiodactyla > Antilocapridae > Antilocapra > Antilocapra americana. The sequence continues at coordinate 4,208,095 of ML663573.1, forward strand.
GATCACTGTTGACTGTAGAGCAACGGCCTCAATAGTTAGGGATCCTTCCTTATTGTGCTTTCGCTTTTTGTAGCTCTTCTGCCACAATAATAATTGTTGTTTCTTGCTGTAGTCGGCAGTTCTGCTTCCAGCACTGGTCTCTGTACTTACCTGCAGTGGACTAGGAGATCACTTTGGCTGTGAAGTCAGCTTCTGCCAGCTGGCTGAGTGTTGTCTATATTATAATTAACTGCGGTCATATCTGCACCAAGTTACATGTGTAAGTATGTAGTCACCACAACAGGAAGTCCTATTTAAAATCTGCTAGAAAGAATTTCAAACATATACTACCTCTGATTAAAAACAGGTCCTTTTGTTAGGATGACCAGATTACTTTATCTCTCCCTTTCCAAGAGGATGGGGAAGGGGAACAATTGTAAGAGCAGCCAACAGATCAATCTCTTTACATAAATTTCTATTTACCCTTGTAATAACCACACAAAAAACTAACATTCCCATGCTGCAGATGAGAAAGCTGAAACTAAAAAAGGTTCAAAGGCAAGCTCAGGGTCACAAAGCTAGTAAATGCCATATATGATCTCTGAACACCAAATCTATTTATTCTCAATCCCATGGAGTCCACATTGCCTATCAAGTAGAAATGATCACCGTTTACCTTATAAAATTCCAGAGGCAATACTAACAATACTCATTGCCTTACTGTCTCCAAAATTCCATGACATAAATACCTTAATGGTTAAGAATCCTAGAGCTTCTTACTCTGGCCAAGATGTAATACAGGAGACTGACCAGTTATACTCTTTCGCTTTAAACATGAAACAGCCAAAAAAACTGAGCCAGTATTCAGATGTTGGACAACAGGAAGTGCAGGAAAACCTGAAGATCCAGGAAGCTCTCATTGGCCCATCAGCAAGAAACAAGAAAAGGACACCAGGCACATCATGATGAAAAGACTCAAAACCAATGATAAAGAAAAAATCATCAGCTATAAAAAGGGACACATTCGAGTCAGTTCTAATGATGTGGATAAATCTAGAGCCTCTTATACAGAGTGAAGTAAATCAGAAAGAGAAAAACAAGTATCCTAAACTAACGCATATTTATGGAATCTAGGAAGACAGTACTGATGAACCTGTCTGTAGGGCAGCAAGGAGAGGGTGAGATGTATGGAGAGAGTAACATGGAAACATACATCACCATATGTAAAATACACAGCCAATGGGAATTGGCTGTATGACTCAGGGAACTCAAACTGGGGCTCTGTAACAACCTAGGGAGGTAGGATGGGGAGGGAGGTGCAAGAGAGAGGGGACATACGTATACCTATGGCTGATTCATGCTGATGTTTGGCAGAAACCAACGTAATACTATAAAGCGATTATCCTTCAATTACAAATAAAATTACAAAAAAAAGAAAAAAATCATAAAAACAGCCCAAGAAAAAAGAAGCAAAGAATGACAGATTGGTCAGAAACAACAGAAGTAGTAAGATAGCAGAGCAACATCTTAAGAGCACTGGAGAAAAACCCCAAAACATGACAGCATGATTTTAAACACAAAGGCAAAATAAAACTTTTCCAGACATACAAATGCTGAAATGTATATTATAGAGATTCACACTACAGAAGTGCTAAAGAAAGCCTTACAAGTAGAAAGAAAATTAAACTAAATAGAAATATAGATGAAGAGTACTCAAAATAGTAATCTCAAAGGTAAATATGTAAGCATTTTTGATTATTAAAATCTCTTTAACATAGATTTGACTTTTACAACAAAAATAACATTGTATTGTGAACTTTGTAACTGATGGAAAAAAATAACAGTAGCACAAAAGCCTGGCAGGGAGAGATGCAAGTATATATTATTTTAAGATCTGTATGTTGTATGTGAAGTGGTATCATTACCTAAAGATAGGATGGGGTATATTAAAGATGTATGTATACTATACAACTTCAATAAACCTCTCCAATATTAAAGAGTTACAGATAACAAACAGTGGTAGACTGATTACTGGCCCCACAAAGACCCCCATCCTAATTCCTGGAACCACACAGTAGTAGGGACTCAGCTGAGGTGATTAAAGATTCTGACATGAGGAGATTAGTCTAGATTATCGAGTGGGCCCAATATAATCACAAGGGTCCTTGTATGAGCGAGGGAGGAGGATTAAGATCAACAGCAGAGATGTAGAAGCAAGAGCTAATGATTGCAGATAGACTCTAAAAACTGATAAAGGTAAGGAATCTACAAACAATAAATGTGGAGAGGGAATGGAGAAAAGGGAACATTCCCACACTGTTGGTGGGAATGTAAACCGGTACAGTCACTACGGACAAGAGTAAGGAGGTTCTTTAAAGAACCTCTAAAAACAGAGCTACTACATGGCCCCGCAATCCCACCCCTGGGCATATACCTGGAGAATATCATAATTCAAAAAGATACATGTACCCTAATATTCATAACAGCACTATTTACAAGAGTCAGGACATGTAAGCAACCTAAATGTCCATCGGCAGAAAAATGGATAAAGATGTGGGGTGTGTGTGTGTCTGTATATATATAAAATATATATAATGGAATATTACTGAGCCATAACAAAGAACAAAATAATGCTATTTGCCACAACCTGGATGGACCTAGAAATTGTCATATGTAGTAAAGTAAGACAGACACAGGAAGACAAATATATGATATTGCTTATATGTGGAATCTAAAAAAGAAGAGTACAAAAAAAACCTAATTTTCAAAACAGAAGTGGAGTCATGATGGTATCTATCAATAGAAAACAAACTCACAGTCTACCAGAGGATAGAGAGGAGGGGTGAACTGGGATTCTGGGACTGACATACATATACTACTTCATATGAAACAGGCAGCTGATAAGGATCTGCCATATACAGCACAGAGAACGCTAAACACTCTGCAATGACCTATATGGGAAAAGAATGAAAAACAAGAGTGGATATATGTATAATTGATTCACTTCATTGTACATGTGAAATGAACACAACATTGTAAATCAACTCAATAAAAATTTGTTTAAAAAGGCAAGGAAATGGCTTCTCCCCTGAAGCCTCCAAAGGATGCAGCCCTGACCCTGCTTTTAGACTTCTAACTCCCGAGAACTGCCACAGAATAAACATGTCATTTTTGGCTGCTGAGTTTGTGGTAATGTTACAGCAGCAGCAGGAAACTAACACATAAGGCAGAGATGACCGGATTGGTGGGAAAGCACAAGACCCACTCCACACTGGCCACTAGAAGCACGTGTTAAATATAAAACACAACTAGGCAAAACGAGTGGAAAAGACACACCACTCTAACGCCAATCAAGAGAGCTGAAACGGCTACATTAATATCAGACAAAGTAGGTTTCAAAGTAATGAACGTTACCAGGGGTGATGAAGATCATTTCTAAATGATAAAGAAGCCAACCATCGGAGATTCAGCAATCCTAAATGTTTATGCACCCAGTAACAATGCTTCAAAATAGATGAAACAAAACCTGATAGGATTATAAGGAGAGACAGCCAAACCTGCAACTAAGAGTTCAGATTTCAATACCTGTCCCTTTCTTTAAGCTACAGCATTAACAGAAAGAAAGCCCAGATGCCCAATGCTAGCCTGATGAGCTAGAGAAAGACTCAAATTTTCCCATGAAGGGAAAGTCGTTCAGCTGTGTCTGATTTTTTGTGACCCCATGCACTGTAGCCCACCAGGCTCCTCTGTCCATGGGATTCTCCAGGCAAGGATACTGGAGCAGGTTGCCATTTCCTCCTCCAGGGGACCTTCCTGACCCAGGGACTGAACCTATGTTTTGTGAGGCTCCTGCATTAGCACGTGGATTCTTTACTGCTGAGCCACCTGGGAAGCTCTGCTCAAGGCATGGGGATGATAATTTAATTGATTACCTACATCAAAAACTGTACTGAGTGCCTACTAAGAAAAGGCATTCATTTAAACCATAACAACCCTATGAGCAAACTGAGGCACAGTGAGAGTTACCTACCCAAAGTCATATAAATAGTAAATGGTAGCGCCAGACATCAAACACAGGTCATTTGATGCTAAGAGTCTGTTCTTCACTACAAAGCTTTCATGTACTAGACATGTTTTCTTACAACATGCTAATAGTGAAAAACCTGTATGTTATCACTATGTTCTTTTCCCTAGGCTGCCTCATGATAATATTTTAAGAACTTGAATTAAGCCACAAATGACATACTTCCAGCTAGCAAGACATTTTATAAATTATTACAATTTCTTTAAAAAGTAATTCTATTAGCTTAGATATCACTAAAATGGAATCCTTAAAATAGACTACTGCCTTTACTCAGTTTTATGATTAATTTAGTACCTCTAAAAGAAAGTGGTTTTACATATTGAAACATTCTTTATAAGAAAAAGAAGTCTATTTGATACTTTAGTACCCAACATTTCTTTTTAAGGCAAATTCCTTTCCTGCATATACGACACTAAAAACTAATTTTGCTTCTCCAACAGAAACAGAAGTCAAATACACATTTCCTGCACAGCAATTTACTTTGAAATCAACCTTAGTATTTAGGAAAAAAGCACAAAACCTTGATAATTAATGATACCCAATTATTCGGTTTCACCATTAAATAACACATTTATTTAACCTGCTAATTAGATATCTACAAAGAGTCAACCTTTTTATCTCCATGTGAAACCTTACCAAACACCTGGTGCGTGCCAGGCACTCTTATGTTGTAGAGATACAGCAGGAACAAAACAGAAAAAAAACATCTACCTCGTGGCCCTTACATTCCAGAGGGCTGAACAAGTGTTAGTCGCTCAGCTGCATCTGGCTCTTTGCAACCCTGTGGACTGTAGCCAAACCAGGCTTCTCTGTCCATGGGGTTTTCCAGGCAAGAATTCTGGAGAGAGGAGCCATTCCCTTCTCCAGAGATCTTTCCTACCCGCGGATTGAACCTCGGTTTCCTGCATTGGCAGGAGGATTCTTTACTGTTTGAGCCACCAGGGAAGACCTTAAAGATGTGAGACTGGCAACAAATAAGAACATGCAGTGTGTCTGATGATAATAAATCTCATGAGACAAATAAAACAAGGCAGAAGTTAGGAGTGCAGGGATATGGGAGGGAGCAGTGAAAAGAGCGTGGCTGTCGATCTGTCTTCAAAAGATCTTTCCTTGAGATCAAGAGGAGCATATGTAAATTAAGCTGGTGATGTGAAATGTGATTCACCAGCCCGCCTAATGAGAAAGAATTACACATAACAGAGGGTGAGATTTAGGGTTAAGACATCCCTTTAAGGGGAAAAGAAGTCAAGAGTCTTCTCTATACCCACAGAAGGGCTAGATGAAAAAACCTGCAGGGAATTGTGTAAAGTTACTTAGTTTCTTTTTATTGTCTTAAGCTCCACCAAAAATAACACTGTTACAACTTCCACCTCCAACTGATACACCATTCTTGAAAGAAACTGATTCAGAGAAAAAATCACTATTAAATTCCACATTTAATCAAGGAATATTGCACCATATAATAAACCCCAAATAAAGTTATAAATCTGAAACCAATTCTATCAATAAAGGCTGGCAAAATTAGGTGAAACTAAATATGTAATTTTTTTAAAGCATAAAGGCTGGATACAGCAAAATAGTGAGAAGAAAACTCATTGGGTTTCTAAAAATATCCAGAGGCATAAACACAAGTCTCAAACTCTTCTAGCAGAAATTAAACATTTATCCATTAATATACATACAAGTTATCGAATGTACTAATTTTAAACCAATTTGTCCTCCTATATGAAAGTAACAATGTAGCTAATTTTATTATTCTATTGGACTCATTAATAAAGTGCTACTCTTATGAACCAAAGCCTAAGGGCTCTTTTAAAGCTTCAGAATTGCAGAGGAATCAAACAAAGGCCCTTAAGCCATTACCAGTCAGTGCCCCCCATGAAGAATCCCTTTATAAGATCCCTTATCTAATCTGTTCCACTGTATTATACTGTTTTAAAAATTTAAGTTTCTCCTCATTTTTAAATCCACCTGCTTCCCTCAATTCTTATCTGTTTTAGTTCTCTTCTAGAGAAGACCTATAACAAGATGATCCTCCCCACCACAGCTTTGGAGAGGCAGCTACGAATCCCCTCAACTCAAGGCTTCTCTTCCACTGAAATACAACCAGTTTCTTCAAACACTTCTCATAGGACATCACCTACTGTTTTAAAGATACATTTATCATTTTATTTCAGCTTCCCAGGTGGCTCAGTGGGAAAGAATCTGCCTGTCAATGTAGGAGACTCAGGTTTGATCCCTGGGTCCGGAAGATCTCCTGGAGAAGGAAATGGCAACCCACTCCAGTATTCTTGCCTGGGAAATCCCATGGACAGAGGAGCCTGGTGGGCTATAGTCCAAGGGGTTGCAAAAAAGCTGGACATGACTTAGCGACTAAAGAACAACGATCATTTTATTCAAACCTCATTTTAAACCTATGGAACAACTTAATTTCTTCACTTAAAAAATCCTTTTACAAATGCCTAAGCTTAACAATTACTTTCTCTCAGTGAGGCGTGTATCTTCTCTATCTTGTGCTTGTAGAAATGATTTTCTGAATTTAAAGGTTCTCAGAAGCCATGCCAATAACTGAGACATTGTTAGCATTTCTTAGTTTTACTTATTTTTGAAGGAATGGGGTGCCATGGCATGCATAGCTATTAGTAGCCAAAAAAGTCACACAATTAGCTTGCTTAGCATCAATGCATAAAGCTGGTTTATTCAAGCTGCGGCCAACAATTCATGTGAGGATGGCAGTTAGAAATGCAGATTCCTAGACCATTCCTAGATCAGAATCTCTGGAATGAGGCCTGGAGAACTGCAGTTTGAGGAGCAAACTGCAGAAGTCTTATATACTCTGAGGATTAAGAATTGTGGTCTGAAGATTTAAACTGGGTTTTTACCTCTTAAGTAAGATACTTTCAGCAACTCACCTGTAATCCAGGGATAAATCGACTATCCTTTTCAACCACCAGAAGTTCAGCAACACCGGCATTGAGAATGGATCTTGTGATTCCCCCAGGCCCAGGACCCACTTCATATACATAAGCATTTGTCAGATTGCCAGCTTTCCTTACAATTTTATCTAGAGAAAAGAAAGTTTGAATCGATTACCTTGGCAAATGTCAACATATGGAATTCAAAATGAAAAATAATCTACACAAGTTCTTACCAGCATTACTCAACCAATTAATCTTTTATATATAGTATTTATCAGATTATTTAACTCAGCGTAAACCAATGTATAGTAGCCATTCAAAAGTCTACCATTTAACTGTTGAATTCTACCAGACTCTTAATAAAAATAGGATTACCATGACAAATTTTCTTAACTTAAATATTTAACATGGTATTTTCTGAGAGCTTCCTTGGTGGCGCAGTGGTAAAGAATCTGCCTGCCAAAGCAGGAGATGCAAGAGACAAGGGTTCTGTCTCTGGATTGGGCAACCCATGCCAGTATTCTTGCCTGGAAAATCCCATGGACAGAGGAGCCTGGCAGACTACAGTCCATGGGGTTGCAGAGAGTCGGAGACAACTGAGTGCACACGCACACAAGCGTGCGCACACATGGTATTTTCCACCTGTTTCTCTGCCAAACCGATCAATACAAGAAGTGACAGGAAAACACACACCACTTCTCTACAGTTGTTGAACATCAATTACGCAAATAAGCAAGGCAAGCTTCACATTCAGAATTTCCAATGTTGTGAGATATTCAGAAGCAGAAAGTGCTAGCAGTATTCACTTTTATCTATAAGACATCTAGCTGGTGGTCAGTGTGGCAATGGTACCAATTCCTAATAAGACTTACAGAAATTGAAATTCTTGGTTATTTTTAGGAAAAAGTTAAATTTAGCAGTGAAGGTTTTTTGAGCTTTGCAAATATGCAAATCGATATGAGAAAATTAATTTTTTAATCAATCTAAGTTAGCAGACCTTAAGAAAGCGTAGAAAAGCACATTACTGAGTTCCTGACCCAGGGATTGAACCCATGTGTCTTATAACGTCTCCTGATTTGGCAGGCAGGTGCTTTACCAGCCACCTGTGAAGCCCTAACTTAAGAATTACTACCCCATTTTAACTTCTTGGAACTTTCCAGTTTCTTCATCTATTATTTTATTTCAGTGAGGTTACCTGGAAAACAAATGGACGCCAGCTCAGGTATAAGTCCTAAAAGCCAACCCTTCCTCCACAAAAGACCACTGCCTCTCAGAGGGAACAGAGAGGCTGCATTAAGCACAGGTATTACAGAGTGACTTTAATCATCTCTCTCTCTTTTTTTTAATGGAAAGCTGTGACAGTCTTTTCACCTTAAACTTTTCAGAAACATTCAAACACAAATGGATATCAAAGAGCACTGTCAATTCACTACACCTGGGATTCCATCTTGCTCTGTTCACACCTGAGATTCTCACCTCACACAAGTACCTTAATTTGTCTTCACTCTGGTTCCTGTAGAAGAGATAACAATAGTATCTAGACTCTAGAATTGATTCCTGAAGGTAAATACTCACATGAGAAAGGGCATATAAAGGTGTTTTGTTTTTTTTTTTTTCAATATAAAGACCTCTATTTTCAGTCCTGGGAACGATGCTTTATATCTAGAATGCAGCTAATGACTACCTGAAAAGGCTGGCTCTAGTAACTATTCAGTCAAGTCTGACTCTGAGACCCCATGGACTGCAGCACGCCAGGCTTCCCTGTCCATCACCAACTCCCAGAGCCTATTCAAACTCCACTGAGTCGGTGATGCCATCCAACTATCTCAGGTCCAAAGAATTTTCAAGGTGGATGACCTTTTAATGCTCTTGTGGTAGAGCTCTCGCCCAATTAAATAAGAAAACTGAAAACAGGTTAAGTTTTTTTTTTTTTTTTACCGTGTCACATCGCTGTTGGCCTGGCCACACTGCTACTCTACGTTCAATAAATAAAACCACGCATCCCTGCTTTTGGACTGTACTTCATAACTTTCGAAATGTGATTTACTGACTCAATTTCTGAAGAGGGGCCAAACAGAATGAAATACCAAAACTTCAGAAATGTTACGTACTCCAACTGCGAACTGCCATATTTCTAGTAATCTTTTTCTTGCAGTTATCATCTTTCAGAAAGACCAGCACGAAGAAAAGGTGGTAGAGGTTAAACGACTATATACGTTTGTCAAAATTTATCCAACTGTGCACTTCAAACAGGTGAATTTTATTGTATCTAAATTTTACTTCATAAAACGTGACTTAGGGAGTGGGAAAACAAACTGACTAAAATGTAAGCTCCCTGGGGACAAACTTGGCCCTGTTCACTCTCATATCCCACTTCAGCTCTAGCACAAGCTGGTTTCATGAGTGTTTACAGAATGAATATTTGCACCCTCGAGGGTGAGACGACAAGTAAACGTTTAAATACCGAACGCCACTGATACTCTTCCAACTTGTTACCAATGAAGTCCCTGCAAGTTTAACTGCATAAAAAGCCAAACCGGTCAGCACGTGCATGTATTCCTTATCGGTAACACACCAAGATTCGAATTCCACAAGCACCTTTCGGGAGACGCAAGCCTTCCAAAGCTCGTGTTTGCTCCGCGTCCGCACAGCCTGCCTCCCAAAGCCCCCGGCACACGCCCCTGAGCAAACGACGCACTCTACACACCCCCTGGGCGATGGGACTCCGGAGTTCTCTCAGGGCAAAGCAGCAGAAGGGTCTGACCTACGGCCACCGCACACCTTTGAGCCTGAACCCCGGCGCCCGCCCGCAGGGTCCGCGCGAAACGCCCCCGACCCCACTCTCCCGAGGGACGCGGGGGAGACGCCGGGGAAACACTGAGAAGCCACCTGTCAGCCTCAAGTCCAAGAGAAAATTCTGGGATAGCTGCTTCACGGCTTGCAGTCTAAACAACTTAATGATTTCTCGAATCGTGGGCAACGGCGGGAGACGGAAAGTGCCGAGCGTCCTGGAGGAAGCCATGAAGCCCGGCGTGACGGCACAAGGATCACGCCGGACTTTTTCCTCCAAGGCTCCTCAAGTGAGGGCAGGGGGAGGGGCCTGGGAGAACGATGGCCCACCTCCGAGCCTACCTGATTGGTTAGACGTACCCCGCCGGAAGCGAAGGACGCGAACAGGAAATCCAGGCGCACACAAAGCGCATGCTCCCCGTCCTGCTGAGCGCGGTGCAGGCTGGGTACCCGCTTGGTTTTTGCACTTGAGGTGGGCGGTGGCCGGAGCAATGGCGGGGCGGGGAGAGGCGGGGTCTGGGCACGCGAGGAGGGGCGGACCCAAGGATTGGTGAACGAAGTTCACCTGGG